>SNQJ01S0010046.1:109942-125325 GCA_010110895.2 Picea sitchensis | reverse complement strand
ATTGTAAATTATTCACTCTTTATGTGTGGAATACGGTTAATGAGAATTCTTCCATTCTTTCTATCTTGCTTCTTCTTTCTCAATTTCTCTCTGCAAATGTGTGTAGTATTTTCTAGCTAGATCTATTTTGTGCAGGTTCAACACATTTACAAATAAGGTTTTTGATTCAGTGTCACCCTCAGGAATAAAATATGAATATTTAAGCCATTCTTTTCCCAGGGAATATTTCACTTTCGATCCCCAGCAGCGGCGCTAGAATGTTATCACTTTGTAAATTTGTTCGGCTAATAAACAAACAACACAGGTAACCTACAAACCAAGTTTAGAGCTGGGTAATAGCCTGCTCAACTCAGAGAGGGCTCTCTCGTGTCACTTGGTGTGTCTTTGTCAATCAATTGCTAGGTTTGTTGTTTTGGGGTTTTTTATAAAGCTTTTGGAAAGGAAGGGGAGGGACACTTAGGGCTATGGAGTCAAAATTTTGAAATTCAATGAAAACATTGATTGGCTAGTAGAAATATCCAGAGGATAAAGGCTAAGTGAGGAGATGAATCTAAGTTATAAATCGTAGTTTGCATGGTGTAGGAAGAAAACGAAAACAAGTAACTACATCAGAGAATTAATGAAATAAATTATGAATTAGTTATGAAGAACTTAACACAATTTAAATTGCTTAAGCCAAGAGCATCACAAGATGAATTATGGGACTTTAAACTATCCAATTTAAACAAAAGACAGTGTAAATGGAATTAAAGAACACAATAAATGCATACAAGGAGAGAAGACAAAACTCATATCACCACCATTAGAATCTTTTCATAGAGACTTCAAAATCTTCTGCATATGTATTCAATTCAGCTCCAGAAAATTACAATTGAATTCCAAACAACTAAAAAGGTGCCCTTTCACTTCTGCCAACATTAATACATTTGGAACTTCTCACATTTATACAATTTGAGTTCCTTCAATTAAAAACCGATTACAATAGATGAACTGAAACGTTTCATCTTCTAAAACTGATTTACAATAATTACAACTGATAGTTTTGGTATGGGAACCAATTACAATGATTAATCAAAAAAAAAATCGTGAACCAACAGTCGTTTCCTATGACTCTTCGGCTTATTCCTTTTCCATTTTTCATGTTTTGTTCCTCTATCCGATCTGCCATGTTTAGTGACATCTGGGCAGTATCTGTTGGTTCCTGGAAAACTGCACTTTGTTTTACCCAACCGCACTATCTCCTTCCATTGCAAGTCAAAAGGGATATCGTAGTCCATCATTTATTTGATTAGGATCTCCAGGTCAATGCAAGAGGCATACGTCATGACTGGTAGTCCAATCTTCATTGTTTTGAATTGATTCAATATTTCAAAATCTTTAATCAAATATTCAACCAGGGTTGCTCCTTTCAAGTTTTCCTCCGGGCTTTAAAACTTGGAGTGATCCATTCTACATTGAGTGAGGCGAGAGTTGTATTCCTATTAATCATACAATTTTCCTTTTCCATCCAAAAATGGTGGGAGGCCTTTGATGAACAACTCTTCAAAAAGATCCTTGAATTCCTGTATACTTTGCTCCATCTGTATGACCTTGGTTTGGACTGATTTTAGTAGGTTATGCTTGGCAATGACCCTCCTGGACCAGATGATCAATGTAGTCCTATCTTTGACCCCAATGGTTTGAAGTTCTGCAGTGGGGATGGAATTTAGCAGGTTTATGGCATTTTGGGCCCACTCTGATGGTTTCTTTGCTAGGGTTTCATTTACAACAATGCACCTGCTTCTGGATGTGATGGCCATGCTATCTTTGTCAACTCAGAGAGGGCTCTCTCATGTCACTTGGTGTGTATTTGGATGGTGTGGCAATAGAATACCAGATGATGTCTTTGGCTGCCTACAATAATCGGTTGCCTCTCAACCTTGTTTTCATATTGTCTACTCTTTTTTGCAAAGCTTGATTCTCCTTTTGAACCCAATCCATCCTCTGATATTTTGTTTTCATTTCTTTCTTCAATTTCTCTATGTCTCCCTTCATCCCTTTGATTTCTCCCACCTTCATGCTAACTTGTGACATAGCCTGGACAACTCCTTCAGTGCTTGGCCAAACTTTTGTAGTAGAAGGTACAACTACAACCATGTTTGGTAATTATTTCTGTCCTTGTGACCAATTCACTTTTTCTTAGTCTAGTTGTAATACCTTGGCCTTGTAGTTCAATGCCTCTTGTCGAAATGTCTCCTTCTCATGTTCTAGAGAAACCAGATATGTTTTTTGTGGATGCTCTGTGGCAGAAATTTTTAGTTTCTTCTTCAAGCTTTGAATCAACCTGCCCTTGTCATCTAAGGAGGATTTCTCTCCCTAAGGGCCTTCAGGTTCTATCCTCTTGACCTGAGTTTTCCAAGATCTGTTGGATGCTTTTTCTTTCCTCGACTTCCCTTCCAAATTTATTGCATAAGTTGACATCTTTGAATTCTTCAGGCTTAGGCCCAAGTAATCTGAATACAACATATCACTGGTATTCCTATCAAACTTCACCTTGTCTGGAGCATTGATCTTGTCATATTTTATCTTGATCTCAGACACTTTATCTTCATCTGCAACTGCTATATTAAATGTCATCTTCTCTATATCTCTTACTATGAACAAAGAAGACTTATGCTAAGAAATATTTTCTACTTTAGGGATTAACTCCCTCATTTCACCCATAGCCAACTTTCCTTTCTCATCATATTGATTTTCCAATTCCTCTTTAGATTGATACGATGCTCCAGATTCCTTATCAATTATGTGTTTTTTGTTGTTGAAAGTTCTTGAGCTACCTTCACTTTGGAGCTTGCTTCCTTTCCCAAATTCTACAATGTTGGTGCCACTCTCCAACATATCCATATTCACTTGTTCTTTAGTCTCTTCCTCTTCTAGATCCGGGATTGTGTGATCTTCATATTCTTAGGGGAATTTTGCTGACTATTGGTGCCTAGGGCCTCTAAGCTGCTTATCTTTATATAAATACTTACTTTGGGGACTTTAACTATTAGCTTCTGAGGAGTTTTTTGTGTTTGAGTCTATTGCAGGGTTTCCTCCACTTGTTGTGTTTGAGTTGAATGAACAAATCATGACAGCCATAAACCCATATCATTATTGAATGCATGAACAACACCCAGTCTCCCACTCTATTTTCTGGATTTGGTTGTAAATAACTCCTCATGTCATCCAGGACTCTTGGTAGGGTGATGTTGAAAATCAGGTTGTAAACCTTGGACATGACCTTGTTGATAAAAATGAGCAATATGATCCTCTTACATTCATTTTATATGAATGTTTCTTAAGGGAAGTCTCTCTTGTTTGTTTCCAGGAAAATCTTCAGCAAGTATGTGTAATATATGAAATGTCTTAGTGACTGAAAATTCACTAGTTGTTTGTGGATATTATTGGCTATGAATTTCTCGAAGATGATGCATTATGACTAACTGGACTCTGACTGGAAAAACGCCAATAGAAAACCTAACATGACCTCTGTTGTTCCTGAGTCTGTACTAAGGCTTAAAGTACAGTGTCAAGGCATCCGAGAAGAGGTAAAAGATATATACAATACTAAAGTCTCATTCGGTATGGGAAACTAAGGGAGATTTCTATGTTCTCTACGTCTAGCTTCCAACTGTTCCTGGGTTGCGATATCTCGTTCAATGGCCTCCCATGAACGTTCTAATTATTCCCGAGTATTATCAGTTCTAAGGGTCGTGCTAAAAAGACTTAATGCGATATTAGTTTGATCTGATATCCCGAGTTGAATATTAGGTTGAATTACCGTGGGTACAGTCATTGAGGAACAGTAAGGGTATGGAAATGATTAAACAAGAGATTTTAATGGATGATTCGATTCGGTCGAAAATAAGAGAAATCTTCGTATGAAGAATGAAATGGGACTACAAACGAAAGGCCCTTTCCTGTAACTGTATGATTTTTCGTAAAGATGTGAAATGAGAGAAGAACGTCTAATGCTAGTAACGTAAAATCCTTATCGATAAAAACTCACGTATATATGGAAAAAGAAATTGACATGAATATATACGACATGGTGCAAGTAAACACAAAATCCTATAACTGTAGCTTGGTCTTACACCTGCTGATAGCCAGTGCAGAGGAAAGACAAGGGACAATTACTGTAATATGAACTTGCTTCACTATAGTAGTGGTGGTACTAAGTTATTGTGATACCTCTCAGTTATGTAGAGCAAAATGAAAAGAAACGAAGAACATAACAAAACAAACTAATTGTGTAGAGCAAAATGAAAAGAAACAAATAACATGACAAAACAAACTTGAGATACAGTCGGGACAGAATCGGGAATCTTGAATTTGCTTCGTATTAACTTCCTTCATAGGAGAATTCTATTACAATGGGTACCAAAAAGTCCAGCCTTTTGGTTCTTCTTTCTCTGTTCTATTTATACAAAAGAGTGTCAGGTGCCTTTTTTACATGAATCGGCGCATACGATACACTTGTCCGTAAAATTAGATACAAGCTGTGGTGGTTCCGTTTGGCAGTCGTTAGGAGTGAAGCCACTCCATCTCTTCAACTCCGTTTTCAAAGCGCGCCAGGTGCTTGTCTCTGCATAGACTCAGTGCATATCCTACATTTGTCCAGGAACTGGGATATGAGCTGTGACGGTTCAGCCTGACAACTGGCTTCGGCAAAATAGCACTCTCGGGCTAACTGCGGAAGTTGATTTCCCATAAATGCATCAACAATATTAAGGGTGTCGAGTTGTGTGCTGGGTTGAATTAGATGCTCATCAATTTGAGCCATCCCTGCCCTGTCTATTTTAGAGATCTCCAAAAAATCTCTCTCATTTCTAGCGTCGGAGATCGCTCCATATTATTTCCCTCCGGTAGCCTACGTATCTCCTCCATTTTCCATTCTAATAGTTCGACATGTTTTTGAAGGTTTCTTTGAGTGAATTTGTCACCTTTTGTGCCCGTTCTCTGCTCAAAGCAATTTCATGCTCCCGGTTTTTTAACAAAATATTACCTCTTATCTGTTCGGCAATGGAGAGCCCAGAGGTTCCTATTGAAAACCTGTTATTGCTGGCTACTACTGCTTCCTGGAAGATGATCCGAGCGGCCTCTGCGTTTCTTTCCTTGATGATCAGATTCGAATCCGATTCATTAACAAGCAATCGTTTCGGAATTACCCGATCTTGTTTAGTAGGCTTTGTTGAAGCGGACGGGTTAGTGTGGGTGGCGAATGCCGTGATCATTATCCCTACGGTGGTGTTGCACCGATGCATCTCCGGATAACTGAATTAAGCACGATGGGAAAAGCGGTGTAGGGACCTCAATTTCTCTATCGACGGTGGGCCGACTCTATTACTTTCCGGTTGCTTGATTTTTAGCGTTTTCTTCTGTAGAAACCCGGCCAGCTTCTAAGGTCTTGATCCGGGCAATTTTTGTTTTGGTACTTTTTAATACCGACCGAGGCGGTTGTCGTTAACGTGCGGCTCAGTTCCACACGCAATTCGTGGCAAATTCATCTTTCTTTTATTCATCCCTTGAGGTCCGTACTTTGAATCTTTTGGCCGGTGAAATCCCTCTTGTCAGAAACTCCTATAAGCTTCACCATAAACCATCTTTGTCAAAAAGATTCGTTAGGAGGCGGTTCATGCGCCCCTTCTGATCTCAATTCTTCACCAAATATCCATCCTTAAATGCGTCTGCTTGTGTTGGTACAGGGGTGTGATAGAAGGCGATGGGTTAACTTGATTTGTTTAGCGACTTTTCTCCGGTGTCTTCGGAGTGGACTTTGCTTTTCGAGTCGGGGAGTCTTAGTTCCTGCCCTACGGATTACAGCGAATTTACGGATGACTGTATCCTTTATTTCCCTTCTGGATTAGGTCCCTGGGAGGACCAGTGATTTTCTTTCTTGTTCGGGTTCCTCCCATTCGCGGATTCTTCTCACCTTTCGATTCTTTCTCCATTTGGGATTTTTCTTCGCTTCGGAGGACTCTTACATTGCTCCCCTTCGGCCCGTTTCGGGTTAGAGGTTTGCCCTTGGAACTTCGGCCTCTTTTCTGATCTTTGGAAGTCCAGACTCTAACGGAGACATGCGTTTCTGTTTGCACGGTACAGATGGAATCCCACGATATTGACGCTAGATTTGATTCGAAATTGTACTTTCGAATAGGATTTGGCACCTCGGAAAACATCATCCGAGGTGTGAGTATTCATGTTCGAACCTCTTTAAACCATAATTTCCTAAATGGGTACTCACGACCCTCTGTGGATCATGCCTTTTATATTCGATATAGGCTAAATTCAAGCCTTATAAAGCTTCCGACCTCGATATGGCGTAATCAAAATCAAACAAGGAAAAAGATTAGGCGGATAGGAAAAGGCGGCCATGCAACTAACTGGCGATGCTTTTAATTCTTTGCTTGTAGCCCGATCCTTGTTTGGCGGCGATCGCCCGACATGCCAATTTGTCGGGGATAAATTGTGGAGCGCCAGAGGAGGAACAGCAACTCCAAATACTCTCAAATAGGAGGAATTCCTCTTCCACATACCAGTTTGTGATATGGCTTAGACTTGCGACCATGCCATCAGGGATGCGAGGTGGCAAAAGACCAAAAAATGGCGATGAAGGGCACCATCACCCATTTAAAAATTTCATAGATGAAAACATTTTCATTGTTCTCCCACAGTTGCTCATTGGTATTCATGCGACTTTATCTTCCGGATGGACTCCAAATGAATTCATTAGGAAAAGGTGTCTGGCATATAACATCAGAGTATCTTTTGGACATAGAACGGAAGGCTTCGGTATACGCTTTTTGGTACTTCGATGATTTTTTGTTGAATAAATTATCCAGTCATTTTGCTTAATTGAATGAAACCTTCATCACCCAGACAAAATGAGGGTACTGGGTAAAATGAGCCGTGTACTCGATCGAACGGTCTGACGGAAGTCATCATGACCACATACTTGTAGTTTGGTTCCAATGAAGAAATCGAATACATGCCTTTGTTATTTACTCTGAATGTCGCGGGATGTGATACCCAATCCTTTATCAAGATTGGCATAGTCTTGTCAAATTAGATTTGCGCTCCTTCTCTTTGAACTTCGCGAAGAATTCTTTATGAAGCGTGCACTTTCGAGGAGGTCATTTTGGAGCTTATACATAGGCGGATATTGTTCGGGGCCTAAAAGTCCCAATAATGTCCTTTCGGTCATTTACAATAGTTACAGAGGCAAGTCGATGTGATTCAATGCCCATCGGATCATATCAAAATACGGAAGCAATCGAGCTCTAGCCGCAATGAGATGCATTCTCGAGTGAACAATAGCCTTGTACTTAGTGTTGGTCTTCCTTCGATATCATAGTTATGATCATCGATGCGAACGGTTTAACGCCTGGATTTGAGTTATCGTAATAGAAGACCGGTGAATACGAATGATATTAAATTGAAGTGTCGAGACATTATTAGAACCACGTCTTTGCGACTTCGATATTTGCTTTGGCTCCTCTCCTTGGTGCCATAGATGAAACTGGCGTTTTCGTTCTTATGTGATAAACACAACGTTATGCAGAGGCTGGTTTACTTGGAGAAGACTTGCTCTATACACATAATAAGAAATGTTTTTTTTTTTTTTTTTTTTTAATAAATTATATATTTTTTAGAAATCATGTACCTTTATCATGGGTTCATTTAATCGTGAATAGAACCAAATTAATTGAGAAAATCCGATCTTATTTTCATCGTGGATTCACCCTATTTTCTCATTAATGTCATGAATATTAGGCGTCTTTGACAGGTGCTCGATTCATGGAGAGTAAATGGATCCCATGTAAAGAATGTGCCAACAATCTTGTGGGCGCTACTTTATTTTAAATTATTTTCTAAAATTTCAAATCTTAATGACTTAAATAATTTTCTCGCTTTTCGTTGCATCGTGAATTTCCCTTTAACGTTTGACTTAACAACTCGCGAGATTGCGAATTTCGATCTCGGCATTAATTAACAAAAATCATGATGTAGCGGATCCTTAATGATATGGTCGTTAATGCATTCGGATCGTGAGTCGGGAATTTGAAGACCAGTTTTTAGGAGAACGATATACCGAGTTGCGATATTGCGATGTGGCGATCATTAAGGCTCAATATAATTGTGTCGCGACTTCGCGAATCGGGGTTTTGGATATTTTAACTTTATGAAAGAAAATGCCGAGAACGCGATAATTTTTAAATAACCATAGTCAATAACCAGGAGTAAAAAACTAACCGAGTTTAACTATGGTTAGATTTTTACTCTTGGTTCTTGACTAAGGCTACCAAAAGATTGCTTATCGTTCGACTCAGGGCTATAAAAACAAAAATTTAGACTTTAGTTTTTTACTCTTGGTTCTTGACTAAGGCTTACCAAAAAGATTTATCGCGTTCTCGGCTCTCGGGGCTATAAAAACAAAAATTTAGACTCGACGAATGCCGAGTCGCGAAACCCCGATGATGTCTAATCAAGGGTTAAATGTTTTACCATAGTTAATGCCTTGGGTGAAAAATTTGAAAGAGTGAGTTCGCAGTTTCGCGACTCGGGACTTGTAAATTCGAATATCTAAAATGCCCAACTGGAGACATCCCGAAATGAAACAAGAGAGCAACATTCTTGCGAAAAAACGAAATTTTATTGAAAGCACAAAAAACGCATCGCTATTCATGTGACAAGATTTGAAAGCTTTATGAGGTTCGGAAAGAGAAGAAAAACATCTTCAGATTTCAAGTATCAGACTTTGAAAATTCGTGCAGGGTGAAAGAACAGTGCGGCTCCAACAACCTCGACCACATAATTTTAATTATCTAGACCTAAAATCTAACTCAGTATGGAACAGACCCATTGGACTTCAATAACCATGACATTAACACTCATTGACAGGGACAGACTTTCGGAAATATGCTCTTGTTTGAAAATTGTTCATAAGAATAGGTATTTGACCTCTGATGGACACTCCTTGTAAACCATAATTGGCTTCTCTTCCTCGAAATGTTTAGACACTGCAGAGAAGGAATCTCGTATGCCAAGGGCACTTCGAATTGACAAACTCTCTACCCAACACAGGACCTCGGACCCCTTTTTATTTAAGACAACTTTCTCTTCCTATGAATATTGCTCTGTGCACCAACCTATGAATTCAAGGAAAGGGAACGTGACCTCGACAGCGTAAGGGACTATAGTGGCATGGACTGTTTCAAAGAAGGGTATTTGCTTCCCTACATTATTGGACATATTTTCTATGGACACGGAGATGGGCAAAATGGTGATTTCAGTGTCAAAAACATATGAATCTTGGTCAATTAGGGCTTCTTCATTTGACACGGGGTCTTGCTATGCTACTGAAATAATAATAGGGTCCATAGTGGCAATTAAAAATACCTGCAAATGAGTGGAAAAGGCATGATCTTGGCGTGTTGTTGAGCTACAGTTTGAATGGAGAGATCACGCCAACTTTCAACGTTCCAGTATTTGAAAAAATAACAAAATAACGACGAACTCCCCCTTTATATACTTTCCTGATTTCGGGGGCGAGAGGGAGTGGTTTGGGGAAACCCGCTTATCACCCTGAAATGCTCCCAGTGGCGCCATGTGGTCCCGACCCGAAACCGTGGTTTACTTTTTGACCCGCTTTCGGTAATTAGCCTCCACGGAAGTCCTCCCCCCGAAACGATCCCCGACCATTGATCTGTAGCGCTTTGGATATGTGACCTATCGGGTCCCATCAACTCCTCACTACCACTAGATTTATCCTCCTCCTACTAGACTTGGACCTATCCTCTAGTTTTTCACACCTCCAAATCAGTTTAGTGCCAGGCTAAGTTTTGAAAACAAGATTTCACATGGAAATTTTTATGGTGATAACACCTTGCACCCACTCAATGCCCACCTGGCATATCTCTACAGAAGAGTCATCAACTTTGTCTTATGCGCCTTATATACACAGTTTCTCCTTCAAGTTGTTTAGTAACCTTGATTCTTCTCTTTGAGTCTAAGACTATCCAGGTGTTCCCTCCTAGCATGTTCTCTCCCCTAAATTTAGAAACAAAATTCAGATACACACTCATTGCACTGGCTCACAGAGTTCTTAATACTCTATCGTGCACTCATTGCACTTAGCCTGAAGAACCTAGAACAACTCAAAAAAATACCAAAGAGATAATGAAGTCTATATTATCCCTGCTGATGAAATATATCACATACATCTACAACATGTATTCATAAACACACATATGTCATTCATAAACATACACAAAACACACACAGAATCTTATGTAGGAAAAACTACCCTTCTTTGTATTAATATGAATGTCAATTACTATATGTGTGAGCTCAGACTGCAACAGAGTCTCGTCTCTCTCCTCTCCTCTCTTTATCTTACAATGATTTTCTATCAACTTTTCAGCATCCTCTGTTGGGCATACATACAATGATTTATACAAGAGGGGCTCATCGAGCTTTCCCTCCAACTACACTTAGTGGTGTTTAATCACCATTACAACGCCTATCTATTGAGGCTTATTAAATTAAATGAAAATCTAGACTAAATCGGATATAGATCATCCTACAGCTAGCCATTAAATGCGACTCCAACTACAACCTTTACAAAGGCGTCAACTCAGCTCTATCATCCTTACAACATTTAATTGCATTTAAATTTACATTTAAAATTTAAAAATGGGAGGGTTGCACCTCTCCCTTCCTTGAATGTGATTTTATGTGTTGAATAGATGGCGCGTTTCTGAGGTGGAAAGGATTATCCTGCATCAAAATTCATGTCATTTTATTCATTCAATATCACTGTCAGGTTTGAGCAATGGGGAGGCCAAGCTTTAACAACATATTCTCAAGAATGAGCCCCTAGCTACAATCTAGAATAAATTTATCTCCAATGGCCAACCCTAGTTTTCTCTTGACCTTGATCTAAGAAGGTAATATCTAGAAGGGTCATACAAGAGATCATTGGTTGAATAAATTCCATTCCTATAAAGCCTTAGGCCAAGAACCAAATTTACTTAACAAAATTATTTCCTAAAAAATAATGAGAGGTGGCCATCAAAGACAATTAAGATTAAAGGATAAAACAGACTGAAGAGAAACCTCGTTCTAGGATAGGAAGGAATTTATGACCTCCCAGTCCTTTCATATGCTTGGGTAATAAAGGTACTAGAGATATTGACATGAGGAAGAGTGTGAATATTGGTTTGAAAATATCCCTTGTCAATCCTACTTACCAAGTGGAAACCCTATCGAATTTGATGCCTAAGAAGAAACTTGTAGGGTTTATTTCCTTCTACAACCCAAATGACCCAGTTTGTACACAGTGCTTATAGTTGAATCCTAGTATAAATAATTCTTAGGCCACCAAAGTTTCTTGGGGTAAATTTCCTAGTTGATGCAGTGAGACTGATCCAGGTAGATATTGGTGGCCACCCACCTATTCCAACTAGATCATCTGGAAAGTTTTTAGTTTAACACGTTTCTCTATAATGATGACATTTATTTGTAATTTTGGGTTCTACACTTTTGGGGCTATCTCGAATCCCTACACAGCATCTCGGTGGATATTGGTGGCCACCCACCTATTCCAACTAGATTATTTTGGAACTTTTCATGTCAGTACATATTATATGTAGTTCCAGGGCCGTTTTGGGGCCGTAAACAATGTTTTTTTGGCTTTCCATAGTCAAACTGTAGATGGAGATAGAGTTTAAAAGCACAATGTGTAGTTCTCTAAAATACCTTTCCAATGGGATGGCACACGCCTAAAACGGAGGTCGTATGAAAACGTTGACCCTGGGAAGTTGAGGTAACAACTTACCCATTGAGGCCTACATAAATTTTGGTGTTTCATCTCATAGGGTTAGGTTTTTGGATATATAGGGAGACTCGTCGTAATAATTATTATCATACAAATGCACATAGAAGCCACATCTCTTCTCAGAGATAGATACCACCATTCGAGCAAGTTGTTTTCAGTTCTGCAGTTTTACCGTTTCATCCTATTTTCTTTATTCAATGGAAGTTATTGTTCACTGGATATTTGTTGTTGTTATCTATATCTCTATGTTATTGTATTCAATCTGTTATTCATTTCATTCTGCTCATAAATCCATATCAATGGTTTCAGAGCAGTCTTCTCTTCATTTTTTTTTCTTTGTGCATGTCCCCGACAAGATCTGGGCACAAGAAGTTGGGATTCGAACCAGTCGAGCCTTTGCAATATCATTCGTGTCAAGCCCAAAAACAAATCATGGGGGACAAGAAGAAATATGATGGAGTAGGATATCCTTTTAAATTGTTGCTCGAGGAATCCCTTGTGAGACAAAGGAACGAAATGATGGAAAACTTTGCACAGATCCTTCAATGGCTACCCACAAGAGACACATCTTCATCAAACGGCCATGCAACACCCTTCAAGGTACAAGTAAATTTTGATATCCCATTATTTGAAGGATGGATAGAACAATATTTTGTAGATAAATGGATGAATATGCTTGAGGGGTATTTTTTGGTCAACAATTTTTCTGATAGGGAAAAGATTACTTTTACACTCCTCAAGGTTGTCCCCCGTGTTAAGGACTGATGGGATACTTGCTCTGAGCAAAGGGCCACAAAGGAATCTACAATATTTGTGGTTGCCCCACATGGGATTCCTTTAGGGATGCCATTAAAGAATAGTACTACCCTTTTGGAAGCTACGAGGACTAGTAAACAAGATGGACCACACTGTGTCAAGAAAGGAAACAAACAGTACCAGATTTCACCAATATTTTCCATACCCTGTGCACCAAATTGGGTATCAAAGACTCTAAATGACATGATGCTAAAATACCACAAATTTCTGCATAGATACATTCAAACAAAAATGGACTTTATGTACATCGCATAATTATTAATATAAATATCCATGTACATGTAAATATCCATATTATTAATATCCATATTATTATTACATGGACTTTTTGTACATGTAAATATCCATATTATTAATATAACAACATTGTTTCATGTAGACCAACCATGAAGAAAGAGTATGGGGGACTGAACTCCACTAGAATGGGCAAGGGAGGAGGCTAAGAGTAGAGCCTAAGAGCCTAAGCTTAAGAGCCTAGTAGAATAATATATTATTATTCTAAAAATTTGTAAAGAGGATATTAATTTATCCTAAGTTCCTTTAGGGAGAGGTGTTGTAGGAAAATCTCCCTACGGACAGGTAGATCACCTCTAGAGCTTGAACTTAACCCTAGACAGAAAAATTCTTAACGTGGACACCGAATTCCTTTCAAATCTATCTAAACTAATACATGAGAAGGAAGGATAACAGAAGTACCTCTTTATCGACATTTGTCCCTGCACGCTCCGAGTTGCACTCCAATCCTTTGCTCCTCGCTGAGTTTAGTGGACAAAACAAGATACAACCACTTCCTACTTGATTGACATTAGCATGAAAACAGATCTATCAATAAATGATAAGTTCATGTAACATCAAACACAAACTAGAAAGAAATAGGCCAAGTGTGTCATATTAATGAGAATAACGACAGCAGTACTTACAATCGTAGATGCGAATGCAATAGCTTCGTCAAGTCCCCTTCATCTAACCCTTGCCTGAAAGATACACAACCTGGATAACAACAGCTTCACTGATCACTCTCCTTTGGCTGATTGTAAGTTTCCTCCAAGACCATAAGTTTCATATGTTCAATTCTTCTCTTCTTTTCCCCTTTCCACCATCACAGAGCCTGTTTATATAGGTTAAGAGGGGCTTAACCTCTTGAGTTATCTTTAGAACAAGTTGAGAACCTTCTCCTTAGATCAGGGATCTCTTGATGAAACCAAGAATTCGAGCACAACTGCCTCCTAATCTCGAAAGATCCCCCCTTATTCTCCTCAACGGACCAACAACTGACCCAGATTAGGGAGCGCTCCCTCAGAAGGGGCATCAGAGCATTGTAGCGCTCCTTGGTAAGCCTTGGGGAAGCGCCAGCACTCTTAATATGAGAAACGCTCCTCCAAAAGGGGCTATGGAGCGTTATAACACTCCCTGAAGCATTATAGGGGAGCGCCAGTGCTTCTGGAGCTGAAGTAGGGGAGCGTTCCCCCTCCAAACCTTTGTTTCAGGGTTTCTTTCAGGTGTCAAGAGTTATTTTACTCCAGTAAACCAGTTCTCCTCCTTCAAATCAGTAATGTGAGATGTTATAAGTGCCTCCTTAGTGTCGTTATCATGGCATTATGTCTGAACATCGTTTGCGACACTAGTGACCAACTTGCGACACTTGCGAAATTTGTAGAGAAGATGTGACACTTACGATGATTGAGAGGGACAATGCGACACTTATCCAGCTGAGCAATTTTGACGTGTAACAAGAGGAACGAGTTCCAAGTGGGGGGAACGTACTCCTGGATATCCAAGTGTCATCCAAAATGCATGTAAATTTATGGAGGGGGCATTCTCACCATTCTCACCATGCTGAGCATTCAAACCATTCTCACCCTTCTATCCACTCTCACGATTTTGGACCATGCTTGCCATCCATTACCCTAACTCGCGGATGAACTGAACAAGAAGGAAGTGAGCCAATCTACCATTTTTGAATGCCAATACCTTGAACCTCTGCAACAAACCTTAGTTTTTACCCTTGTGACACCTATACCCTGCGGGTTGCCTGCATTTTTTCATGTCTATACCATTTCCCACGTCCCATTTTTTTTGTGTCCATCACCGTGTCTGTGTGTGGAGGAGCGGGAGTGAATAAGTGAGTTGTCAGGACCATGGATAGATGAAGCAGGTTGTCACGCCTATGAGAAACTCTCTCCAAGTGAGAGAGTGTGATGAGGAAGTGATTTCTCTTGGAGAGAGTCCAGTAGCAGCTACAAAACTTTGAGAATTCCTGATCCGACCTATTATTGAAGCCCAAGGAAAGGGAGGTGTAGAAGTTGATGGATTCTTAGACAATGAAGGTGTACACTCCTGTGGGTGTAAGTGGATCCTTGGAGAAAATACTTCATGTTGTATTGTGCAACTTCATGTTGTCCCTACCTACCCTAGGAATCTATTGCCTGGTGGAGTTTAGTCCCAGCTCGGGGGTGACCCACTGTTGAGAGTGATGAGAAGCGTGATCTAAGGTTCGGAGGTTCTTGGAAGGTTTGTACGTAGTTGGTGTACTTCAGTTAAAATATAAGTACCAATTCTCTGTTCATTGTATGTTGTGTATTTGTACATTTGTTATAATTGATGAGTAATGCCTATATATATTGCATGTATGTGTTAATGTTGTTTTCGCGTGAACATGTGTATGAGAAGATTGTTGATGTCCATTTATATATATATATATATATAT
>SNQJ01S0010046.1:88699-109919 GCA_010110895.2 Picea sitchensis | reverse complement strand
ATCTCTATTTATTTCCTGTTAAGTTTATATGTGAATATTTCCGCAAAAGATGTTTACTCGGTGACGATGTCGCCCTGGTTGGTGGGGGGTGTTACAATATGGTATCAAAGCGTTATCTAGAGTAGAATGGCCTAGCCTGGGTGGACGGGGGTGTTACAATATGGTATCAGAGCCAAGGTTTCAACACTGAGCCTGGATGGGCCATGATTAGTGAAAGTTGAAGCGAAGGTTTCATAGTGAGTTGTTGTCGAGAGGGACAAATTTGAAGTTTAGAGCATTCCTAAGTGTCAGGGAGGCACCATGTGAAAACTTGGTCTATGTTCAGAATCACATGAAGCATAGCGGTTCAATAAAATCTATAGAGGAAGGATACCACTGCAACCATGGTACTGGGCCACAAAATTTATAATTTGGACTGCAGGATCCGTTCGGGAGAAGGAGGATCCTTCACAACCGTCATATATGGAGAAAGGTGCATGAGATTTAAGAACCAAGTACTTCAGACTTCGTGACTTCAATGAATTCTATTTGTTATAGAGAAAAAACGAGGGGGGGAAATCCCGAAGTTCCGAAGTACCAGAGTGGATCTACACCGTAGATCCGGGGAAAAGTGCTTGACCATTGGAATCGGGTGAAGACAGATCAGATTCCTTAGATTGAGTCAAGAACAAATCTCATCCATCATATCTGAGTGCAAGTGATTGTGAGTCGTAGATCTCACAACAGTTCGGAAGTTCGACACTTCGGGAGAAATGGAGTTTTTACACATTATTTTGGTCATCTTGATGATCCATTGACAAACATGTGTTCATGTTCCCAAAAGAGCCTATATTCATGAGAAAGGTGTATGACTTTCTCTTATCAAAAACCTTATTAAGGAGGGTCGTCACAGGTTGCACCATAAGTAGGGTGTGATGATGCCTGGTCATAGCACTCTTCCCTAAAGTTGGTTTGCAACCTCTCCGCAAGCTGCTCTACAGCTAGGGTGCGACGATGCCAAGAAGCTAAGAAAAGGTCGAACTTCACAAAAGTTCTAGAAGGAGATCTTCTAGAAGATGAGGTGGCATCTGTATGGTTGGGATCCTACTCGCTTCTCTGATTTGGTGGGATCATCCTAATCTCTTCAACCATCTCTCTTTCCCCTATATAAAGAGGGAATTCTCATGGAAAAGGCAAAGGTTAATGAAGGTTGATTCATGCAATATTATTATTGAATAGGATAAGAATTTGATGAGGAATTCTACTTTAGTTCTTACTTGAGAGCTTCATTTCAATTTATCAAGTCATTATGGATCTTCTTCATTCAAGGATTGGAGCAATTGTGTGTGTTGGAGAAAAGGGTCATCAGAAGGGGACCTTGCAACATCAAGGCTTTGGTTGTAATCTCCACTTTCATTTTAATATGATACAATGATATGTTTCTTTCCCATAAAACTTTCTTTGTTTTATTGTATGATTTGTTTATCACATACATAAGTTATCGTTGAGTATATTATATTTCTTTCACTTTGGTTGGCTTGTGTTCTCTTGCAGATTCAACATCACAGGAGCACTGGAGTGGAGCTAGGACAACAACAACAAGAGGAAGCGATATTTAAACAGTATGTTGCACATATCTTGTTAGATAATAAACTCAATTATTAGATCTTAGGGAAAGCATCATGTTCTATTTTGTTTTGTTCTAGATCTAGGTGGATCTAGGGGGATCTGTTTATGTCTGCATTTACCGATAAGTCCAATAATAGAAGTGTGCTAAGGTGAAAACTCCCGAAGTCCCGAAGTCTGGAGTTGATTCGGGCTGTTCATTAAAGGAGGCATGTGTCGACAGATTAGTTTGTTCGAAGCTCGACGTTCAGGAGAATTGGAGTGTGCTAGTGTGGAATCTCCCGAAGCCCCAAAGTCTGAAATCTTGAAGTGACATGACTTGCTGACATCACCAGGGATGACGTGGACACATGGGATGTGTGCCACGTGACAGTAATTTAAGAACCTTTGGAAGGTAGAAATGTCAGTTAGAACATGACACGTGTCACCCGTCATATTGGGCCATGTGTCCGCTTCTAGTATTTCACCATGTGGCACTCCTCTCGAGCATGGGTAGTGGGGTCCCTGATGGATACATAAAGTAGTTAAAATCTTGGCAAATAATTTAACTAGGATGGGCCCACGATAACTTGAACCCAGTAGAAGTGTGGAGCTAGATCGTGAAGTCCATAAACTTGACACTCCGGAAGAAATGGTTCATGATGGAGTGGAGGAAGAAATCCCTGAAGTCTTGGAGCTAGGAAGTCCCGAGGCAGCGGATGTGATGTGGAATGATGATGTCAACTGGGAAACGTGGATCTCCCCTAGGCATGCCAGGTGTCATATGACTTTGTACTTGTCAATAGATGCAGTAGTCTGGAGACTTGGCACTCCAGAAGGATGGAGAGTATGGAAAGTCTAGAACTCTTGAAGCTCAGATTTTTGTAGTAATTATCAGTCGTTGGATGCTTGGAAGACAAGGACCGTTTATCCACACCAATTCATGAGTTCGCCAATGTGGCACTCAGGGAGATTGTTGTGATGTGATTTGGAAACCTCCAAGCCTTCGGAGCCCCGAAATTCCAAGGCTTCGGATAAGCGCCCAACTATTGTCACTTGGTCACAACCGTGGTCACATGCGAATTAAGGGCTGAAGAAAAAGGGGATAGCACATGAAAGTGAATTGTAGAAAATAACAGGTCTCAACGATAGAGCCATGGGGATTCTTTATCGACCAAGACCCACAGAAAATGGAGTCTGATATTCTTTTGTTGAATCAGATTGTTTAAGTTATTCTATAAAATTATTAAGGATTGATAATCTGACAAAATTCGATTGACTGCACATTTTGCAGAATTAACAATTATCAAAACTGAACCAAATTGTTAAATAGTGCAAAGAAATGGAGGAGGCACGGGATGCTTATAGTCTAGAGGATGAGGTTAGAGGAATGGATGCCCATTTTGTAGTTGAAGGAACAAACTCCAATGGGCATGGAGAAAAAATAGATAAAGACGTGAGCATGATGAAAATCATTAAAAAAATTGCAAAAATATGTCCAAATTCACCAGGCAGATAACAAAAGGCTTATGAGATCTAGGGAGCAACAGGGAGACTTCAATATGAAGTTGATGCAGAGCCTGGAAAGAATTGAAAATAAATCGGATAAGGAAAGTGGATCCAGCAAATCAGGGAGCCACAAGTCCCCTGATGTGAAAAGGAGAGAAGGAAGTGGTAACAAACATCACCAACAATCCGAAAGTCATTCAAAAAGGAGGCCACACAGTAGTTCAAGTCCGTATCCTACCATAAAGCATAGGATATCTGAAGTGGACGAACTGAAGGGTGAAATGAATAAGATCGAACCTCCTACTTTTGATGGAGAGCACAAGAAAGATGAAGAGGCTGAGACATGGCTACTTGGCATGAGGAAATATTTCCAATTGCATAAATATTCCTCTCATGCAGAAGGAAGAATCACAGTCTATCAGATGAAAGGAAAGGAATACTTGTGGTGGGATCAACTTGTGCAAGTGCCGCACATCAAAGAGAAGGATGTTACATGGAAGGAATTCAACAAACTTTTTGAAAATAAGTACTTAACCAAGAGATACTATGAAAAGAAGATGAAAGAGTTCTTTGAACTTAAATTGGGCATGATGACTGTAGATGGATATGAAAGGAGATTTATAGAGCTATTGAAGTATGTCCCTTTAATTAAGGATGAGGCAATAAAGATCCAGATATATCTGAGTGGGATGCCATCTTTTATCAGTGAAAAAATCCAGTATGATGATCCTAAAACTATGGAAGAAACCATAAGGAAGGAAAAATGTTTATATGATCAGAATAGGGAAAATCCTACTTTCCAAAGAGCCTAGGAAGACAAGAGAAAGTTTAAGGAGGAGCAGAGGAAAAAGGGGAGCAAGCCACCATTTTTCAGAAATAGTCCTCAAGGACAACTAGTTTTGAGGGAGGCCAGGATGGTTGAAGTAGGTGGGAAAAGGCCAAGGGAGACGGCTATGCAATGTTGGGTCTGTAATGGAGATCATAAGTATAGATATTGCCCTCACAGAAAGGACAAGGTGAGAGTTGTTCACAATGTTCAACAAGAAGAAACAATGGAGTACATGGGCAGAAGAGCACCAAGGATCTATGCATCCCTAGACAACAAACAAGATGAGTTTCAATCACACATGATTGAAGTCGAAGGTATGATCAATAACCATGCCTTTACTATTTTAATTGATTTGGCTGCTAGTCATAGATATATACATTCTAAGGTAGTGGAAATATTTCAATTACCAAGAATCAAGCATGGGAAATATTGGCTGGTGCAGCTGGCTACAGGAGCCAAGAGAAAGGTTGTTGAGTTGGTTAAATCATGTCCAGTGGGCATGAATGGGATGAGTACCAAGGCAGATTTGAACATCTTGTCCTTGGGATCATACAATTTCCTAATTGGTATGGATTGGTTGGAACAATAGCATGCATTATTAGACTGACATAACAAGGCATTCACTTGCTTGGATGAGGAAGAAAATCGAAAAATAGTCCAAGGAATTCCCAGGGCATTTACTATCCAGGAAATCTCAGCAATGCAGCTAAAGAAGTGTTATAGGAAGGGTTGCCAAATATTTTTAGCCCATATGGATGAAGCACCTAAGGATAAGATGCCAAAATTGGAGGCTAATGGAGTCTTGAAATATTTTGAAGATGTGTTCAAAGAGATATCAGGGCCACCTCCAAAGAGAGATATTGATTTCTCTATAAATTTGATGCCTAGGGAAACTCCAATATCAAAGAGTCCCTACCGAAGGAGCACACCAGAACTGAAAGAACTGTAAATGCAACTTGAATAAATTTTAAAGAAGGGATACATATGCCCAACTGTGTCACCTTGGGGTTCCCTAGTGTTATTTGTGAAGAAGAAAGATGGGATCCTAAGATTATGCATTGACTTCAGGCAGTTAAATAAAGTAACTATAAAGAACAAGTGTCCTCTACCAAGGATTGATGATCTCTTCGATCAATTGAAGGATGCAAGGTTATTTTCAAAAATAGATCTCAGGTCAGGATACCATGAAGTGAGGATTAAAGATGAAGACTTCAACAAGACCACCTTCAGGACAAGGTATGGTCATTATGAGTTCACAGTGGTCCCATTTAGATTATCAAATGCACTAGTTGTTTTCATGAGCTTAATGAATGATGTTTTCCGAGAATATTTAGACAATTTTGTCATTGTATTTTCGGATGACATCCTTGTATATTCTAAGACAGAGGAAGAGCATAAGCGACACTTGAGGATGGTGTTACAAGTGATAAGAGAGCACCAACTGTTTGCTAAGTTGAGCAAGTACTCATTTTTCCAAAATCAAATCCACTATTTGGGACATATAATTTCCAAAGAGGGAATAACAGTAGACCCCAAAAATATTGAAGTCGTTAAAGGGTGGAAAAAACCTAAGAATATGACATAAGTTAGATCCTTCATGGGTATAGCCAGTTACTACCAGAGATTCATTGCAGGATTTTCGAGGATTTCTTACCCAATCACTTCCTTGCAAAGAAAATGGGTAAAGTTTCAATGGACAGAAGAATGTGAAAAGAGCTTCCAGCAATTGAAGCAGTTGTTAACCAGTGCTCCAATTTTGAATATTGCTAATCAGATGAAGAATTTGTGGCTTGCACAGACACATGCAAAGAAATATTGGGTGGAGTTCTAAGCTAGAATGGGTTTGTGATATGTTTTGAATCTAGGAAAGTGAAAGAGCATGAAAGGCTCTACGCCACTCACGATTTGGAGTTGGTAGCCATAGTACACACCTTAAAGAGATGGAGACACTACCTCATGGGAAAGAGGTTTGAGCTGAGAACATACCATAATGGTCTAAAATATTTGTTTGATCAGCCTACTTTAAATTCTAGGAAAAACAAATGGTTGGAATTCCTCTGTGAATATGACTTTGATATCAAGCATATCAAAGGGAAGGAGAATAAAGTGGTTGATGCTCTTAGAAGGAGAGTGCATGAACTACATGCTACATCCATCATCATGTATCAAACCGATCTTAAAGATATAATTTTGGAAGACGCAAAAGAAGATTTGCATTACATGGAAATGGTAACAAAGTTACAACAAGGTAAGATGCTACAAAAACTAGAATATTATAGATTGGAAGTTGATGGAATACTCTCGTACAGGGACATAATTTATGTATCCATTTCTCACGAATTGAGGAGTATGATATTGAAAGAGATGCATAATGTGCCTTATGTTGGGCACCCTAGATATCAGAAAACAATGGCAGCAATCAAGAGCCATTACTATTGTCCAGGCATGAAGAAAGAAATTGCAGAGTACATCGCCAGATGTATGGAGTGTCAAAGGGTCAAAGCTGAGCATAGACACCCAACTAGGTTTCTACAACCATTACCCATCCCTGAGTCGAAGTGGGAAGTGGTGACAATGGATTTCATCACATGATTACCCAGAACAAACAAGCAATATGATTCCATCATGGTGGTGGTGAATAAGATTACAAAAGCTGCCCATTTTATTCCATTGAAGACTAATCACAAGGCATGTAATGTTGTTGATATTTATATGAGGGAAATAACACGTTTGCATGGTATTCCCAATTGTGTCTGAAAGAGATCCAAAATTTACCTCGAAGTTTTGGAGAGGATTATTCAAGGGGCTCGAAACGAACCTAAATTTCAGCACAACTTATCATCCCGATTCTGATGGACAAACAAAAAGAGTAAATCAAGTGATAGAGGATATGTTAAGATTGTATGTGATGGAAAAACCATCCAGATGGGAGGACTACCTACACTTGGTAGATTTTTCTTACAACAATGGGTACGAAGCATCACTGAAGATGAGCCCACTTGAGGCACTTTATGGAAGAAAGTGCAACACAACAATAAGTTGGGACAACTCGGCTGATAGAGAAATAATTGGGCCAGAGTTGCTCAGGGAAATGGAAGAGCAATTGTTAAAGATAAAGCGGAATTTGAAGGTTGTCCAAGACAGGCAGAAAAACTATTCTGACAAAGGCAGAACCCATAGAGAGTTTAAAGTGGGTGATCATGTTTTCTTGAAGGTGAAAGCCAACAAAAGTTCCCTGAAGCTGAGAAACTATTCCAAGTTGGTAGCCAGATATTGCGGACTATTTGAAATTCTAGAAAGGATTGGACCCATAGCTTATATGCTTGCATTTCCTACCTACCTAATGGACCAATCTATCATCGCTCACTGATGGAAAATGAAGAAATCAAGCACCAGATCCAAGATTTTCTTTAAAAGGGGCACATCTAACCCAGATCCTCCCCTTGTAAAAGCCTAATTGTATCGGTGCAAAAGAAAGAAGGGACCTGTCAACTCTCCATTGATTACATAGAATTAAAAAAAATCTCAATCAAGAATAGGTACCCAATTCCCTGAATTGATGACCTTCTTGAATAACTCAAGGGGGGTAATTTCTTCAGCAATATTGACCTAAAGTATGGATACCACCGGGTTCCTATCGAATTGACTGATGTATGGAAGAAATCTTTCAAATCTAAAGAAGGTCTCCTCGAATGGTTGGTCATGCCCTTTGGCTTAACAAATGCACTAGCAACTTTCATGAGGTTGATGGATGATGTATTGAGACCCTTCACCAACTCTTTTGTGGTGGTATATCTGGATGACATCCTCATCTTCGGTAGAACTTGGGAGGAGCACATGCAGCATATCCAACGCGTTTTGAGCACTCTTCAGCAACACAAGACATATGCCAACCTCGAAAAATGCTCCTTTAGAATGAACAGGGTCCAATACTTGGGATACATTATTGATGAGCATGGGGTGCATGTGGATCCAGCTAAGATCCAAGTCATCCATGACTGGCCAGCCCCGACCACACTAACCGAGCTTCGGAGCTTCTTGGGACTTGCCAACTTCTACCAAAGGTTCATGTTAGGATTCTCCCATATTGCATGGGCCCTCAAACAAGTGACCAATGGTGGTGGCAAGGAAAATTTTGTATCCGGGAAGGCACAACAATGAGCATTCGATGATCTGAAGCATCACTTCTGCTCAGCTCCAGTACTCTCCTTACTCGATCTGCAACAACCGTTTGAGATTGAGATCGATGCCTCTGACTATGTTGTAGGAGAAGTTCTCCCTCAACACGATCATCTAGTAGAATACCATAGTGAGACACTTTCAGATACCATCTGGAAATTGTTGGTTATGTGTTATATTATTTGCATGTGTGTGTGTGGGTGCATTAGATTCAACCATTGCGTCTGACGATCCAAAATTCATTCGCTATTTGTGTCGTGTGCATTGAGCGCTTTCCTAGGGGGGGCTAAGATTGCCCCCCCTGGTGTTATAGGATAAATCGTTATATGCAGACACTAACAGATATCCCTATATCCACCTGGATCTAGAACAAAACAGGACAGGACATGACGCTTTCCCTAAGCAACTATCATTGAATTTACTATCAAAGGAGGAACGAGTGACATACCTTTATATCACTTCCTTAGGTATTTGTTGTTCCTACTTCGCTTTGATGCTCTTGCGAGATTAGATCCAAGAAAACACAAACAAACCAAAGTGAAGATAGTAAAGTATATTCAATGACAACCTATGCATATGATCAAGGAATTATGCAATAAAATAAGAGTGATTTTATGGGAAATGGACATGCCATTGTATTATATTAAATGAAAGTAGAAGATACAACCAGATTGCCTTGATGTCACAAGCTTCCTTTCGGTGGTCCTTTTCTCTAACACACACACTTGCTCCAAACTTGCATGAAGAAGATCCACTATGGCTTGATGGACAAATGGAGGCCTCAAGCATCAATTCAAACAGGATTCCTCACACAATTATGAATCTATTCTTTCATCAATTCTCTATTCAATCTTGCTTAACCTCTTCCTTGAGAAACCTTTCATTATATAGGAGAAGGAGAGATGGTTAAAGGGGTGAGGATGATCCCACTAAATCTGAGAATTTAGTGGGATGTCAACCATGTAAATGCCAACTCATTTTCTAGAAGATCCTCTTCTAGAACCTTCATAACTTCATCTTCCTTTTAAGCTTTGAAGCAGGTTCGCACCTTACCTATAGAGAAGACTGCAAACATCTCACACTCCAAGTATAGGGTTGCCTGTGAGAATCAAGGTTTATCGCACCCTACAATACATGTAGCCTGCGAACTCATCTTAAAAATATGTTTTGTAGAAGAAGACAACAGTCACTTTTCTCAGGCAAAAGGTCCTTATCAGAGCCTAAACACATAACTATAGAGACATCACTAGAGTGACCAAAATAATGTGTAACACCTGGTTACGCATAATGTTAGGCTCGAGGAGGTATCCTGGAGCTGTCGGGGTTTGGGGAAGTGCCTCAAAAATTGTTTTTGGGTGGTTTTTTCTATTTTAACGAATTTTGCTATTTTTAGCATTTTCTAAATTAATCACAAATTAAGGGAATAGGGTTTTGGTAGCCACAGAATACCTAAAATATTGTATATATTGTATTGTGAATGGTGAAATTAATACAATGAAGATTTGAAAGGTGCGGCACCAAGGAAGGCTAGTTTTCTCTCAGTTAAGGGTTTCCATCGTAAATCTATGTGTACTGTGTGTATGAGCCATCGATTAATTTATGTTTTTCTTAAGAATCTATATACATTTCTTTTTTTCGCAGGTTTAAAACTTAAATGTGGTATCAGAGCCATTTTTGGCTTCAAGGGGACACCTTTGTTGCTAAGGGTTTGGCTCGGTCTTGATAGATTAAGTGTATCTTGGATTTTTGATAAACCTGGGTTCAGTGGGAGCTTTTGCAGTGGTGATTCGAGTGTAGAAAGAAGAATGGGAAGCTCTAATAGAATCGACATAGATAATTTCAACAGTATAAACTTTGATCTATGGAACCTCAATGTGGAGGAATTTCTTGTAGACAAAGAACAATGGAGCATTATGGATCCTGGTACACAACCTACTGGAACACATTCTACTGGTACACAATATTCTGGTACACAAACTACTAGTACACAACCTACTGGTATGTCGAAGGAATATTGAGAGAACTTGGATAGAAGAGCAAGGAGTATTATTCGACTCTGCCTAGAAGATTCGGTGTTGTTGAATGTCTCGGGAGAATCTATATCCAAGGAACTATGGGATAAGTTAGGGAATTTGTATCAATCGAAGTCCCTGGTAAAAAAAAATTTCTTTGAAAGAAGTTGTATCAACTTAGGATGGAAGATGGATATTATGTGACAGAACATCTAAATGCCTTCAATACTCTGGTAAGTCAACTTGTCTCTGTTAATATTATGATTGTAGAAGAAGATAAGGGTATTAATTTGTTATTCTCTTTGCCAAAATCTTTGGATAATCATGTTGTAGCAATCAGTAGTACCACTCAATATACATTGAAGTATGAGGATGTAGTTGCATCCTTGTTATCTGAAGAGATGAGGTGGAAAATCATGGATGGTCAGAGAACATATGCTTTATTTATAAGAGGTCATACCCAAGATATGAAACATGGTAAGTCTTCAGGGGGAGATCTAAATCTAAAGGTAGATCTAAGTCTCCAGGAAAATATTTGAGGAAATGATGGAAGTGTGGTAAAGCAGAGAATTCTAAGAAAGATTGCAAGTATAAGAAGGTTGATAAACCAAAGGGTTCTGATAATGCCTCTTCCACAGAGGCGAAAACCTCCACTAAAGAAGGAGGTGATGTTTACCTAGCATCTATAGGTACACATGCATACTTTGGTGTATGGTTGATCGACTCAAGTCTGTCATTTCATATGACTCCTCACAGGGAGTGGTTCTGTGAATATGAAAAGTACAATGGTGGTGATGTATTCCTAGGAGATGACTCGACAACAAAAATCATGGGACATGGAAGGGTTAAGTTGCTGCTAAAATATGGAAGAATTAGAACTCTTCTTGGGGTTCTACACATTCCAAAACTAGCTAGGATCCTAATATCTTTAAGCAAGTTGGATGATGAAGGTGTCAATATTGTTTTAGGAAAGGGAACTTTCAAAATGGTACGAGGAGAAATGGTGTTGATGAGGGGAGTTCAGTGTGGAACTATGTACAATTTGTTGGGAATCACTTATACTAATGGGTGTAACAATTTTGTTGTCCTTGAGAAGATAAATAAAGAAGACAAGACTAATATTGTCCCTAAAAAGAATACCATGATGTGGCATCAAAGACTGGGGCATATTGGAGAAAAGGGCCTTCAAACACTACACGGTAAAGGTATGGTTGAAGGTATGTCTAATTGCACTCTAGATTTTGATTTCTGTGAACATTGGATATATGGTAAACATAATCGAGTAAGATTCTCATCTGGTGCTACAAGAGAAAAGGGGATATTAGAGTTGATACATAGTGATGTGTTTGGACCTATGCATGTTCCATCACTATGTAAATATGTCTATTATGTTTCATTCATAGATGATTTCTCAAAGAACACATGGACTTATTTTCTTAGAAAGAAATATGAGGTATTTAATAAATTTAAAGAATTTAAGGCTCTGGTAGAAAATCAGACAGAGAAGAAAATAAAGGTATTGAGGAAAAATAATGGTGGAGAATTATGCGGAAATGAATTTGAAGAATTCAGTAAGAAGTGTGGTATAGAAAGGCATAAGACTACTCCATTACACACCTCAACAAAATGGAATTGCAAAAAGGATGATCAATACACTGATGGAAAAAGCAAGGAGCATGCTTAGTGGTGTCGAGTTATGATAGGAATTATGGGTAGAGGCAATGGGTACAACATGTTACTTGGTCAATCGATCACCCTCATTAGTGTTGGATGATAAAACTCCACATTAGGTATGGAATGGTAAGAAACCAAATATTGAACATCTTAGAGTGTTTGGTCTTGATGCTTATGTACATGTTCCAAAGGAAAATAGGAGTAAGATGGATAATAAAGCTGAAAAGTGTATCTTTATTGTTATAAATATGGTTTGAAAGGTTATAAGCTTTGGAACCCAAAAACTAAGAAGACTATTTATAGTCGGATGTTTTTTTTAGAGAGGTGAAAGATGTTCCCAAAAAGGAATTCCTACCAAGGAAAGAATAATCTGAGAAAATAGAGTTGGAGTTGGATGATGCAAAATCTGAATCAAATGAAGAAGATGAAGCAAAATAAGAAGCTCATACCCCAGTATTAAGGAGATCTGTGAGGGAAAGAAGGCAACCAGAAAGTTATAGTCCACTTGATTTTTTTTCTAATTTTTCTTTATATGTTACTGATGATGATCCCAGAACTGTCAGGGAAGCAGTGAATTCAGAGGATAGTAAACTCTGGAAGAAGTCCATTGTTGAAGAAATGGATCCCTTTGATAAGAATGAGGCATGGGATCTAGTTGAGCTACTGACTGGAAGAAAATTTGTTGGTATAAAATGGTTGTTTAAGAAGAAGTTTAATGCAGAAGGAAAAGTGGAGAAATACAAAGCTCGGTTAGTAGAAAAAGGTTATTCCCGTGTAGAGGGAATTGAATTTGGTGATATTGTTTCTCTTGTTTCCATGTTAACTTCTATTAGGTTTCTTTTATCCATTGCTATTGTTTTTTATATTGAAGTGGAGCAGATGGTTGTGAATAAGAAGAAATCTACCTGAAGCAGCCAGAAGGATTTTTAGTGAAGGGAAAGGAAGAGATGGTATGTAAGCTAAAGAAGTCACTATATGGTCTGAAGCAATCACCTAGGATGTGTTACCAAAATTTTGACACATACATCCTTTGATTGGGATTTGTGAGAAGCAGGGTTGATCACTATGTATATTCCAAGCAGGTTGGTAATCACTTCATTTATATAGTGTTGTGTGTTGATGACATGTTGCTGGTAGGAAATAACATGGATTTTATGGAGGTGAAATCACAGCTATCCTCCAAATTTGACATGAAGGATCTTGGTGTTGCTAACTTCATTCTGGGAATGGATATTAAAAGAGATCATGCAAACAAGAAAGTCTAGTTGAATCAGAGAAAATATGTTGAGACGATATTGCAAAGGTATAATATGCATGGAAGTAAATCGATCAAGTTTACTATTCCTATGGGTGTAAATTTATATGCAGATCAATGTCCCAAGGCATGGGAAGAAGAAGAGTACATGTCCCATGTTTCGTATGTCAGTGCAATTGGTCATTTGATGTATGCAATGGTCTGTACTAGACCAGAGATTGCACGTGCGATGGGAGTTTTGAGTAGGTATATGTCAAAACCAGGAAGGAGCATTGGACAACAGTAAAGAGGGTCTTCAAGTATTTGTGTGGAACTACTAGTTATGGATTGTGCTACCAAGGAAGACCAGGATTGGAAAAAGTGTTGGAAATACATGGGTTTGTTGATGTGGACTGGGATGGAGATATGGATCGTAGAAGATCTACAAGTGGGTATGTGTTTAACCTATTTGAAGGAGAAATCATTTGAATGAGAAAAAGACAGGTTGTAGTGGCACTCTCAACTACAAAAGATGAATACATGGAAGCCACTCATGCAAGTAAGGAAGAAGTATGGTTACAGAGATTGTGTTCAAGTATTGGGTTGGTATAACAAGCAGTGAGATTAGATTGTGACAGTTAGAGTGTAATCTTCCTGGAAAATAACCCTTCTTATCATTCGAAGACAAAGCATATTGATGTTCAGTATCACTTTGTGAGAGACATGGTTGAAGAAAAGAAGTTGTTGTTGGAAAAGGTTGACACTTTGAAGAATGTTGCAGATTCATTGACAAAGTCTGTGAGCACAAAGAAGTTCTCCTGGTGTAGAGTAACAATAGGAATTGTTGCCCTGTATTGTTGACTATGTAATCATGTGAACCCTTGTATGCAAATAAAACAACAAGTGGGAGAATGTTGGGTATGTGTTATATTATTTGCATGTGTGTGTGTGTGGGTGCATCAGATTCGACAACTGCGTCTGGCAATCCCAAATTCCTTCTCCCTTTGTGTCGTGTGAATCGGGTGCTTTCCTGGGGGTACTAGGGAGGGCCAGGATTGGCCCCCTTGGTTACGCGCAATGTTCACCTCCGGACGGTTTTTGCTATTTTAGAGGATTTTGCTATTTTTAGCAGTTTTCTAAATTAATCCTGGATTAAGGGATTAGGGTTTTGGTAGCTATGGAATACCTAAAATATTGTATATATTGTATTGTGAATGGTGAAATTAATACAATGAAGAGTTGAAAGGTGCGACACCAAGGAAGGTTGGTTTTCTCTCGGTTAATGGTTTCCAGCGTAAACATTTGTGTACTGTGTGTATCAGCCATTGATTTATTTTTTTTATTAAGAATTTGTATGCATTTGTTTACTTCATAGGTTTAAAACTTACATAAATACCCCACCTATGACAAGGAAATGTATTCCATTATGAAAACATGGTGTTAATGGAAACATTACATTATGGGAAAGGAGACAATCATCCACATTGATCACAAGCCTCTACAGTTCATACATACATAAGGGAAGTTGCAAAAAAAACTCCATTAAAATTTGTCCACATACCTACAACAGTTCCATCTCAACATAAATGATAAGATAGGGAGCACAAATCGTGTCATTGGCTGCCTCAGTCGACCTCTCGTTGCTACACTCACCATCGTGCTCCATTCCTGTGGGAATGAGGCATTTCAGTGGCCCCAAATTTATCAGTATGACCCTAACTTCGTCGGTACCTATCATCTCTTGGGTACATGCCTGAATATCACCAATTTTCACATTAAGGATGGATTTTTATGCCATCTGGGCCACCTCTTTTTTCCCGCAAGAGAGACTGCAAAGATTATTTGGGAGGATCACTACAATTAGATGGCGGGACATTTTTGGGTGGATAAAAATGTGTCCATTCTACATAAAACTTTTTATTAGCCAAAACTTCGATAGGACGTCAGCAAGTATATCAGATCTTTCACTGTCTGTGCCATTTCCAAGCCATCCATCAAGAAACAAGGCTTATACACCCCTCTTATTACTCCCGAGAGGCCTTGGGAATCCATCTCGATGAATTACATGTCTATCCTTCCATCCACCAAGCAAGGAAATTATTGTGTATTTTTGGTGGTTGATCTGTTTTCGAAGATGGCCATTCTCACAGCCTACAAGAAGAACATCACATCGGCATATACTGCGAAGCTCTTCTTCAAATGGGTGTGGGTCCATTTTTGGATACCACAGACCATCATCTCAGATCAGGACAGTAGGTTCCTCATCACATTTTGGTCGAGTCTCTGGTCATTGTTGGACACCAAGATCACTAAATCCACTTCCTTCCACCCCCAAATCGATGGCCAAATAGGGGTAATCAATCAGATGATTGTACACATGTATAAATCTAAGAATCCACGTACATGGGATGAGAGTCTTCCCTATGTTCAACACAACTACAATAGGGCTCTCCATATCTCCACCTACCATATCCCATTTCAGGTGGGGTTGGGATTCCAACCCTTAGGTCCCATTGATGTTACACTACCTCTTGCAACCACATAGGTAGAATCTTCTCATGTTCATTCTGAGCCCGAAAAAGTGACCAAATTCATTGATCGGATTCAACACATCTGCCAACAAGTCCATGAGATTTTGTAGAAATCCAATGTTAAGTACAAGAAACGCCATGATCAACACCATGTACCACACAAGTTTTAGGTGAGAAACAAGGTCTGGTTACATTTGCAAAAAGAGCACATTACACGGCCCCATCAAAATCTCTTTCCATTTTTCTATGGGCCTTACACTATCACCAACGTTGTGGGTGAAAATGCTTTTGAGCTCAACACTCCCGCCTTCCTTGGCTTGCACCCAGTGTTCAATGTGGACCTCCTTCGGCCATGTTTTCCACCATTATTGGACACCTCCGAGATCGCAGAAAAATTGACACCAAAAGAGCTCAATCATGAATACATGGAACAAGCATCCATTGATAAGATAGTGGACACATAGGTCAATAGCACTCGATCCAGATTTATCGGGTTGTCAAGGCAGGACATCTCCTGCACCAAGGCAAGTGATTCACCTGGGGCCAAATTTAGAAAAACACTCCTCACCTGATGGGGTCACTCAAAAAAATGGAGACCATTGCTTCCTAATGGGGGAGGACTGATCTAGGTGGATATTGGTGGCCACCCACCTATTCCAGCTGGCTCATCTTGACAGTTTTTAGTTCAATAGGTTTCTCCGTAATGATGTCATTTATTTGTAATTGTGGGTTTTGAACTTCCAAGGCTGTCCTAAATCCCTACACAGCATCCAGGTGGATATTGGTGGCCACCCACCTATTCCAACTAGCTTATTTTGGAATTTTTCATGTTAGTACATCTTTTTGTACTTCAAGGGTCGTTTTGGGGCCTTAAACAATGTTTTTTTTGCTTGCCATAGTAAAATTGTAGACAGAGTTAGATTTTGATGATATAATAGGTACTTCTCGAAAATACCTTTCCAACGGGCTATCACACACCTAAAACGGAGGTCGTATGCAAAAGTTACAACCCCAAGAAATTGAGGTACCAACTTACCCATCAGGGCCCACATAACTTTTGGCATTTCATCTCCTAGGGTTAGGTTTTTGGATGTCTAGGGTTTTGAAATTCATGAGTAATGTTAAAAATGCCTCTAGAGCCTCATTGTAATAATTATTATCAGATTAATGTGCATAGCAGCCACATCTCTTCTCAGAGATAGCTACCACCATTCGAGCAAGTTGTTTTCAATTTTGCAGTTTTACAACTTCAGCCTATTTTCTTTATTCAATAGAAGTTATTTTTCACTGGATATATTTTGTTTTTATCCATATCTCTGAGTTATTGTAATCAATATGTTATTCGTTTCGTTCCGCTAATAAATTTGGATCAGAGACCCTTCCCTTTATCAGGCTTGGACCATAAAAAAATTCTAATGGATTTTTTGAGACACATGTTCACTACTTTAGAATGGACCTAACAAGAGAAGTATTAAACATTAATTGTAGTGAAGCTTCTTGTGCAAATATGAACCTATATACCAAGGACAAGGGATTACTAATCCAATTTTCTTTATTTTTATCCACTTATAAGACAACCACTTCCCTTAGATCTCAAGAATAAGCCAATTAGGACAATGAAATGCCCAAAAATTTAAATATATGTCGTAGTTGAATCCATAACCAATTGCGGGAGGACAACATAGGTGATTGGATCTATATCTAACCTTGAGTTTTGGTTCATTGAATGTTCAACCATGAGGTTGTGAAAAATGTGTCCATAAAGTACATCAATTAAGGTCATGAAGTCTAGTATTTGGTGATTGTTAAGAAATAGACACTAACAAAGTGCCAACTGATCAATTTTCCAAAATTTGTCTACAGGAGAAGGATCCAACAAATAAATTTTGGATGTACCTTAGAGTTGAGAATATAACTAATGGATTCAATTGCTAGCACATATAGAACTATGACTAAGGGGAACTCATGCTAGATATATCTAATAAAATTAATCTCTTTAGATGAGAATTTGTTCATAGAAATATATGTTGAAGTATAGATTGCAAATAGGTTTTCAATCTTGTTAATGAAGGTTGGGCCAAACCATAGGGCTTAAGGAATTGCTAATAAGAAGGGTCATTTGACCCAATGGTAGGATTTCTCAAAATCCATTTTGATAAATAGAGTGTAAAGGGTGTATCTTTCCCACTCCATACCCTCGTAGATTGCAATGAGATTGTTAAGGATATACCTCTCACCTATGAATCTAGTATTTTCAAGTCATTTCATATACAAGGAAATGAATTTAGCTTGAATTTTATAGGATGTATTAAGTAGAGTGATGGGCCTCAATATAGTAATTATCCCTTGGCCCCACACTAATAGATCATTTTTGCAGGGCTTCCTAGTAGAACTAAAATAAATATAGCCTAACGACCTCCCATATGGATTTGTAAAACACACAAGGGAAGCCTTCAATTCCAAGTACCCTATCATCAACCATTTCATGTAGGGATGAGAATAAACAAATGAGAGAAGGGGCTTTTTCAAAGAGCCTTCTCTTTTCCTTAGAAAGATTAGATGGGACTAGGTCAAGATATTTTTGTGTGGCTTCTTGCTACTCATAGAGGGGCCCTGGGTTTGAAATACCATTATGTTTTCTTCTATAAATTCCCTTTAATTTTCATCATGATTAGAAGTTTTTCCTATAGAAGTTTTGAGTGCCAAAATAGTCTCACTAGGTTCCTCATAGGTCAGAGGCTTAAATAAATCCTATGCAGGTTTCTTTCTAGTTTTATTAATCCAATGTAGTCATGCTCATCACTAAGCACCTTGAGTTCATTAAAAATCATCCATAGGAAGGATATGCCTCACCTTTGCAATGTGGTATTTGTTTTCCTCTTCATAAGGGGACCATTTTAAGTGTTCCATGAGACCATCCAACTCACATCAATGGAGCCTTATTATGATTTTGTTAGGGTTTTGGTGAGTCTAGGAAATTTGTTTTCCATAACTATGCAAAAAGGTGATCATTATGGATGTGGCATCCTCCCACCATATAATCCAACCATTGTCTACATGGGGCCTAGGGTTTAAGTTCCAAACATTGTGGGTATAAGCCAAGAAACCAGAGCTATAGAGGTGGGAAACATTAAGGATATAATGGGTTCTAGGCACCCTTCTGCACTTGGCTCCCCAGAATAAGATGAACTAAATGGGTTGGTGGTTTGAAAAAGTGACGATGCCTTTAAATTGAATAGGCTATCATTTTTAGGTATCCAAATAAAAATAATTTTATTTAGATAGAAAGGATCTATCAAATATTTGGTAGATTATAATTTCTTTGAGCCAACTTCGTAATTTTTTTCCAATTGAATCAGACATCCATCATGTATTAACATTAATGCATGTTAGGGTCATACAACTTGAGATGAGATTTTAGGGTTAGCCAAGCTTATTTTTCCTTGATGTACAAGAAGAAAAGAAACACCCCATGTTTATCCTCTTGACACTCAACCATATTGAAATCCCCACAAACAAGGTAGGAAGTGTGAAAGAGTTCCCCAGGCATATTCCAACAAAGTTTTCATGCTCTCCCTAGTCATTAGAGGCATAAATGTTGGACAAACCAAAGAATTGACTGTCTAAATTGAGAAAAATAAAACAAGACAATCGGAAGGGTTAGACCCCGAATCTATATTGGAATTGGAAACTCATGGGTGATTGTAATAGTAACACCACCATTTCCATTAGAGTGGTTAGAACCAAAGTATTTAACCCCTAGTCAATTCACTGATAAAGTGATATGAAGGAGAAACCCTACAATGTTTTCTATTCGGAAACATAGTATATCTATCCCACCCATATTTATTAACGCTAGGAGGGCATTTTATTTCCTTTGAGGGTCATTCAATCCTTGGACATACAATGAGGCCACTTTCATTAAAAACCCACAATCTCTCAAATATATCCCTCATTATTCTTCAAGTCCTAGAGAACATGGTAGGAGTTAGTAATAGGAAATGAATTTAGCCAATAATCACCAAGATTTTGTTGTTTTGGCTTCTTTTGATGTCCCTCAACATCAAACATTGCTTCATTTTCTTGGGGATGGAGGAGTGGTGAGGGACAATGTGCTCGTCATCCACCACTTGAATACATGAATAATGGTTTTAGCATGCATTTTGTTGTTTATATTAGCCTATGAATAACTATATCCAACTATAGTTGTGGCCTTGGGGACCTAATCCTTGGGAGAAAACGTTTTCAGGGACACTTTTGTGCACCATTACTATTATTTTTATGAGCAATTTCAATCAAGACATCTTTACTTGCATTCATTCTCTAGTGAGATATAAGGGTCAGTGGGGTTTGAGTGGGTAGGACCACCTCTAGGTCACCCTAGTTCGTAAGTCGACAACTATGAATCTATTGGTTCGATATTTGATAGTGAAAACAAGTGCTAGGAAAATTGATGTAGAAAATTGGTTGGCAATCTTGACAAGCAAAAATTATTTGAGATCTTTAGACAAGTTTACCCTAATACAAATTTTGTGTCGTAGTAAACGGTGAAAAAATCATTTAGGTTCATGGAAGATAAACTCCCCTAATGGGGCTACAATATGTTCAAGGGTTGGCTAGAATCACAATAGGAGGCTGGGGAGGTCTGCTTATACTAGGAAAGCTAGATGGGTTTATTTTTCAATGGAGAAGTCATGGGTCCAATGGGAAATAAAACCAAGGTATTATTACATATCCAAGGGTCCTAATGGAATATTTAGTGCACATGGGTCGAGTCACTATATTTGAAACATGAAAAAATACTTTGGTTGGGCTTCAAGTATGGGTGCAATGCTAACCTTGTAGTTCCCACACCTCTGAAATATGATTCTGAAGGATATTCTTAGGATCCACCTACCCTACATAATATCCTAGGATGGAGTCCTCCTTCAAGGAATTATATAAACTATCATATCCATAATCAATAAATTCAATACTAGGAGGAAGGTCATTACCTCATGATACACCTTTACCAAAAAAGTTTGGAATATTCGACACCATCTTTTCTCTCTAAGCTAGAAACAAAGCCGAAAATGACAAGAGTGTTTCTAGGTGAGGCCATAATGCCTCCCTTATGATAGAAAGGTTGTGCCAAGACTATTCATACAAATCATAATAGATGCAAAAAGATGCATAAAAGAACAATAATTCTACAACAACTTTGAAATTCACAAACCTTCATAGAATCACTAATGATTTCTCAAAAACCTTAAATTGAAATTTGATGAGGCTTTAATCGACAACTAAATATTATTTTAAAAAATTATAAAATGATTGAATTATGGATGTCAAAATAGATACAATCTTAAACAAAGGAAATAGTTGCAAAACAACTAGTCATTAATGGACAATATTGGTTAAATTACATTCTTTGTAATGTATTTTAAAAGATAACTCAAGTTTTCTCATTATTATCATCCACCTTTTCAATATGCAGGTTCATCCATATTTTATTATTATTATTACTTTTAACTCCATTAAAATTGCACTAAGGGAACTATTACAAGAATGCAAAGAATGCAAAACATCAAATGCAATTCCATTATTTCAAATGTGATATTCAAATATGTTGCACTTATACCCATTCAATATAACCAACTAAAGCATATAGTAGTATACATTTTTATGT
>SNQJ01S0010046.1:69784-81659 GCA_010110895.2 Picea sitchensis | reverse complement strand
AGGTCTGCTTATACTAGGAAAGCTAGATGGGTTTATTTTTCAATGGAGAAGTCATGGGTCCAATGGGAAATAAAACCAAGGTATTATTACATATCCAAGGGTCCTAATGGAATATTTAGTGCACATGGGTCGAGTCACTATATTTGAAACATGAAAAAATACTTTGGTTGGGCTTCAAGTATGGGTGCAATGCTAACCTTGTAGTTCCCACACCTCTGAAATATGATTCTGAAGGATATTCTTAGGATCCACCTACCCTACATAATATCCTAGGATGGAGTCCTCCTTCAAGGAATTATATAAACTATCATATCCATAATCAATAAATTCAATACTAGGAGGAAGGTCATTACCTCATGATACACCTTTACCAAAAAAGTTTGGAATATTCGACACCATCTTTTCTCTCTAAGCTAGAAACAAAGCCGAAAATGACAAGAGTGTTTCTAGGTGAGGCCATAATGCCTCCCTTATGATAGAAAGGTTGTGCCAAGACTATTCATACAAATCATAATAGATGCAAAAAGATGCATAAAAGAACAATAATTCTACAACAACTTTGAAATTCACAAACCTTCATAGAATCACTAATGATTTCTCAAAAACCTTAAATTGAAATTTGATGAGGCTTTAATCGACAACTAAATATTATTTTAAAAAATTATAAAATGATTGAATTATGGATGTCAAAATAGATACAATCTTAAACAAAGGAAATAGTTGCAAAACAACTAGTCATTAATGGACAATATTGGTTAAATTACATTCTTTGTAATGTATTTTAAAAGATAACTCAAGTTTTCTCATTATTATCATCCACCTTTTCAATATGCAGGTTCATCCATATTTTATTATTATTATTACTTTTAACTCCATTAAAATTGCACTAAGGGAACTATTACAAGAATGCAAAGAATGCAAAACATCAAATGCAATTCCATTATTTCAAATGTGATATTCAAATATGTTGCACTTATACCCATTCAATATAACCAACTAAAGCATATAGTAGTATACATTTTTATGTATGGTTTTTTCAAGGGACATGCTGAATCCATTTATGCATTCAAAAATACAATTTAAACAACACAAAATTGAGATTTCACTTAAATTTATTTCGCTTAATTACAAGGAAAAATACCAAAACATAAAACATTTAGACAATGCCCTAAATCACAAAGAACAAATATATAGACTTGAATACATCATATTGTTTTAATAAATTACTCAATAATAATAATAATAGGTAAAATATATTTTAAAATAACTACTAATAGTTCCATCTCTCCATGAACCAAAACGAACTAAAATCATTTGCAAGCTTATCACATCTTTTTCTTCATTGTGAGCGGTGCTTCACCATTGATCCCCAAAAAAAAATATAAATAACTATAACCATTCATTAGCAATGCCATCACCATGATCATTGATTGCCGATATGGCCAAATTTTGATATGAGAAGAAGCCAGAGATGAATGGTCATTCATTCCGTTGGTACGATTTTTATTGTTTTTATAAAATATTTAAAGAAAAAAAATAGAAAAAAATACTTTTATATTAATTTTAAAAAGTCGCTAAAAGCATAAGGCATTTGTGGGTAGATTTCATAACCATCTTCCATAAGGAATTTGTGGGTAGATTTCATAGGTAGATTTCAAAACCATCTTCTAGGATGACTTAGACTAGTCATGGTACTTGCCGACCCCATTGACATTATCCACCAGAGTCGAATAGGATCATTGTGTTTAGTTCTGATAATGAATTGGCACCGAACAAAGTGGTATTTTGTTTAGTTATCTGATAATGAATTTCACCGAACCAAGAACTTATCTAAACCTTCTTCACTATTCCTTTTGTGGTTACTGAGAATTACTTCATTCCCTGGATAGTGATTTTTTCTCTTTATTAAAGAAAATATTGAATCAACTAGAGTTATCAAGTTCCAAAACCCATTTATGTACGAGCTCATGAATGGTTGAGTGCCCCCTTGCTCAAGAGTAATTAGGAGTGCTCCCCCTTTCTCAAGATTCGATTCAGTGGGTGTAGGGCCAGGCACTTCCCAAGACCAACAACATCAAGGGGCCACAGTATACAGAGGCATGAAGACACTTCACAAAGTTATTATCATTTTATAGAATCAATTTTTGAAGGGAAATATCATTTTTTTCGGGAAGGTTGGGTTTTTCTCAATCAACTGAAAAGCAAGGAAAATTTTAAGGATCCATACTTATCTCTTAAAGTGTAGAAATATTGGTTAATCTTACTAATTATTAAAATGAAAACCATAAAATGTTTTCCATATGTTTATAAAAATATTCAAATTTATAAGCATTTTATATAGTTTAAAAAAAAATTGGCAAGTAAAATAATTTTATTCTATAGAATTTGGGCAAATAGTTTTTTAAAAAAACGGAATTTGACAATATTTATAAGAAAAACATGGAAACTTAGTCAAGGGAAATTTAGCCCCTAAAATTTTCCATAGGGAGTTCATGCTTATGTGTTGTTATGAGCATAGTGGAACAAAACATAATTAACTTCACAACCAAGAAGATGCTAAAGGAAAGAGGAGTTGTCTTGGGTTTGGTAGAGACCACATAGTGCAGCAGTAAACAAATATGAGATACTACATAAGACCAAACATAGAAGCGTTGGTAAGGTAAGTGAGAATAAATCGCAGAAGGAGAAGACCCAAAGTTTTTGAAGTGCTTTCTTGCAGTGTGAGGTCTCCCAATGTTGACAAAGTAAGTAACATATCACTACTGCAAGATTGTTTTCAACATCCAATCCAAAATAACTACATAGATGAAATTTTAACTTTTATATTTTTTATCATTAACCAGAAACATTAATTTAGATATCAAGAATTAACATAAAAATATATATTAATCTAGATATAAGCATATTAGGGAAACATTAAATTAGATATCAAACATATAACCACAAGAAGACTAACTATTTAATCACGCTTCATGCTTTTCTAGTCTCAAGAGCATTACTAGATTCTAAATCATCAGTAAATTTGACGAAATCAAGAGATTAAGAATCTCTCAATATGGAAAGATTGAACATGCTTTGTTGCAACAGTCTCGTTCTTTCATTTGTTGGAAACCTGCCAACGAATTTCCTCATTCGGTCACATGCACATGCATGAAACTATGTTAATGCGCATGCATGCAATCTATTTATGAATTGTTCGTGTAACTATGTGATATATTCATGATCGGTTTGTGTAACTGAGTGATAGATGTTATATATACGAGCATACTCATAGAGGTAAGAGTGCAATTTGTAGTGAGGTGTGAGAGAAAGACACAATACTGAGGTATAGTCTATATGAGAGGACATGATGGTTGTATGCCCGGGTTGGCTATTGTAATTCTCCCTTGAATAAAAAGAATATTGATTATCATTGCCCGAGGTTTTTTTCCTCATTGGGTTTCCACATGAATCATTGTGTCAATTGTGTGCTTGTTGTGTTTGGTTCAATGCATGTTTAATATAGCTCATTCATGCTCTTCTTTTATGCTATGGTTTGCTTCTGCTGCCCAACAAGTGGTATGAGAGCAGGTTGAGTAGGTGTCGCAGGTGAGCCAAGGCGAATTGTGTACAGGTTTCCTGTGAGTGCAAGAAGGCATGATTGAGTGTTAGAGACGTGATTGAGTGAAAAAGGTCATTGATGCTCCCCAAAAAGTGTTAGAGGCGCATCGACGCTCTCAAACTTAAGAAATACTAATTTTCCTAAAATCAGTGTGCGCAGTTTGCGCATCACAAAGCGCTGGTGAATCTGATTTTCCCAAAATCAGCGCAAGCGGATTGTGCATCACATAGCGCTGGTGAATTGGTTCTCCTCCATACACACTAAGGGAGCGTTGATATCTAAAACTAGCACTCTCTCTCCGCCAGAAAGGAGCATCGATCTTTAAGAAAAAATTGCATGGTTTTTAAAAAATTCGATTTGGTATGAAGTTTACAAGGTCAGGTGGAGGATCGACTTTATTATATAAAAAGGTGGAGGATGGACTTTGTCTTATTAGTCCTTTCCAAAGGCATAGGGACTATAGCGATGAGTCGGGCATTGAATCAGTGTTAATTTACTCTTTGACTTTAATTTTCATGGCATTTCCAAAGTTAAACATAAAAAGATCTTAATAATAATTTTATTGATATTAAAATGAACTTAAATTTTTTATTTTTCTAAATTTATATTGTATTTCAACTTCAATCCCTTATTGCAGGGATGACAGCGTGCATTAATTGTCGGTGAAGGTGCATATAACTGGTGCACTACAGTTGTCAAGTTCACCGCCCTTGCTGCCCTGGCTGTCTATTCAGTGTTGTACTCTAAGCCCTATTATTATCAGGGTCATTTAATTCCTTTGCCATCCTCTGCAGAGCCTAACTGGCAATCTTGATAGGCTTCCAGGCATTATTTGATTGTTTGGTTTACTGCTTCTTCACACGAACCTGGAAGAAGACCTCCTCAGTCTCCTTAGAAACTGCAAATAATTTAGTAAACGAATTCTCTGCATTGGCGGCAGGCCTGTTCTTGTTAAGAACTACAACATTTTTTTTTATGCAATCCTCTCAGAAGAACCTCTGTAAAACTCCCCTTTATTTCATCCAAAAATATTTGTCTCGCAGGGATCGTGGCAGGGGAGGGCGAAAGTCCTGATACATACAAGGTAGTAGTGGTGGGTAAGTCAAGTCTAGTCCTCCGAGTGCACATATAATCGAAGTCTATGATTCCAATGACAGGTCACGGAGGATTGCAGGACACTTGTCGGAGGAGAATCGGATGGGTAGGGGGATCGGGATGGTTTTCTGTGACGGTTCATTGTACTATTGGATGAGCATTAATGATGATTGGAGCATTATTGGTTTCAACATCAGAAAGGGGACTTCCTTTTCTACACTCTTGTCAGAGATGGCTAATGAAGAGAGAACTTGCCCTTATCTGCTCGTCTGTGGATCACGGCCTCTGGTTACATGGGGCATAGTCAAAGAAGGGGAGGAGCTTTTACAGGAGGTCATTATATGGGAGCTTGAGAACATGAAGGTGGACTCTTCATCATCTTCATCATCACGGTGGAAGGAAATTGCCAGAATGCCTCCACACCTGTGTGAGGGTATTAACCAGACTTTGTTTGATATCGAATACCCATTTGTGTGTTGCATAGGAGTTGGGGATCATGCGTGCTTTGTAACCAATGGAGATTATCAAGTGATAGAAGTGGTTGTTTACAATATTAGTGAAAAGACATGGAGTAGGCTTCCCAACTATCCTTTAGATGATGGCAGTGTTCACAATATATGGGAAGGCATTGTTATGGCCTTTGAACCAAGGCATGACATGAAGGTTCTGTGAAGCCTAGTATGCATGCCTTTTCCTTTCACATCACCACCTTCCTTTTAACAGTTTAAATATGATTTCTCTCTTATTTAGATCTGCACTTTTCTCTCCTGAAGTTGCCTTGCCTTGCAATGTTCTTTGACTCTAATTGGAAGCCTATCTCTAGCCCTAACTCGAAGTGAACACATGTCTGAATAGACAGTAGTTGCATGTCTTGTAATCTTAGTGTATGGTTTTTCAAATATATTAAGAAGTTGGAGATATGAATTTAGCATTTGACTGTTCTTGATAATATGTGGTTGATAGGCTCTTGAAAAGGGTTTTGATTAAGCCATCTTCCTTTGGGGATTCAAATTATTATAGAGTTTTCATCGAAGATTTCCATGTTTGTTATGAAAGTCGAAGACTCTTTATTACCTTGTTATTTTGAAATCATTAGCTCAAATCACAATGTCTATCTTAATATGTTGTGAAATTTATTAATGTTTCTTTCTAAAACCTTGAATAGGACACTTAAATTTTTGAACTAACTACAAATAGTATTGTTGGTAGCAATTTCTCTTAGTCTGCCAAGTATCTTAGTCTGCCAAGTATTTTGAGGCATTTATACACATCACTTACGTCAATGGTGATACCAACTTGTTTATTTTGGTAATTAAAAGATGTTCTTATTACTGATTCAAAAATTGTATTACAAAGTTGGGGTGGTTGTTCTATACCAAAATTCAGCCTTTATGTCTGATAACAAACTTCAACCTCCTTCTAGCTGGACCGATTTTCTTTCTAGGGATCAGATTGATAGCCTTTAAGACTTTACTACCTTGGATGGTGTCATCTTGCAACCCATAATAAATATTTTGATAACATAACAAAACCTTCATAAACTGTTGCAAACCTTCCCGAGATTGTTTACTTGGGCCTTTTTTCTTCATTCTTCTCTCTCGATCAGTGTTGCATCTGCAATGTGTGTACTCTATATTGTCTCTCTTTCTTCATTTTCCTTCCCTTCCCCATCCCTATTTGAATTCTTTAAAGCTACTTTCCCAAAACCTTGCCTTCTCCATCCCTATTTGAATTTTTTGTAGCTACTTTCCCAAAATTTGTTAGATGGCTTCTTTGTCTTTCTCATCTAACTGGGATACCTATTCCTACTCGATGGGATTGCTCAAGTTGTACAACCTTAATTTCACTTCTTCCTTCTAGTCCTTGACTAGAGCTCCATTCTCCTAACATTTCCTTTGTTATATCATTCTGTGTGCTTCTCACCACAGTTCTTCATTCGGAAGTCTCAATTTCATTTCTTCTAGCTTCGGTTAAAGCTCTGCATTGCTCTCAACTCTACAGACAGGTACTTGTATTCTTCTTCGACACAACAAGATTTTTGGTTGGCATTTTACCTTTTTTTTCTAGGATTTTGTCTCATGGGTTTGCTTGCAATTTATTTGATTGGGTCTGTCTTTGGTGGCATTGACTTTCAGAGCATTATCAGACTCAAAATTAGCGGATTTTTGGAGTCTATACCCATTTGGTTATCAGGGTCCTAGAAGGCTTTTCTATATTGGCTGATTTTGTTTGTATGTTTTTGTCAATACTTCCTTAAAGTTGTTTTAGAATCAGAGCTCATGACCTTTGTACATCAAGTTTACCAGGATCTAGAAGGGATGTGTATGTGTGTCTGTCATACAAACTCTGGTTTACTTCATTTTCTGCTTCTAAAATCTTTGTTTCAAGAACTGAAGATTGCTTTTCTTTATTGGGTGATTTTATTTTTATTGGTGTAAGAATCAGAGCGTATGACCTCTGTACAATCATATTACCACAGTCTGGAAGGGGTGAGAGAGAGAGAAACTATGGGTCACATCATTTTCTTCTTTTACAATGTTCTTTTCAGTGACTATCAGTCTCAATAACCAAAGATTCTAGCCTTTAAACCATCAAGTTAACAATTCCTTTTTCTTGTTTGGTTTCGGTGGTCTGACTTGCATGTTTTTTAATGATCAGTTGATTTTTGAATGATGTTGGAAAAAATCCATTTCAGACTTGGTTGTCAGGCTTTCCCTTGTACGAGCTTTCGCATGCAACATAGATATGCTTTAAAAATAGATTGTGTATTGCATCTATTAGCATGGCTGAGGCTATTTCAGGTTTTGGGTGATCAAGTGTGTGAGAATACCATACAACAAGGTCTATTTTGGTGTTTTTTCCAATTTGCTTGTTGGAGTGGCAGCTTAAGATATTTTGGGTTTAGACAAGTTATTGATAGAAACCCAATAAAATGCTGAAAATAAGGAGTTTTTTCAATGATAATGAAATTTAGATAAAATAAAAGAAAAATACTGAAAAACATTTTTTCAATTATCATTGTCCAATCTCTATACCCAAGGGGATGAGCCAGGTTGCAATTTTTTTCATCATAAAATAATACTTGAATACATCAAGTTTTGACAATTTGAACTGCATCTAGGGAAGAATCTCAAGCTACTAAAACAATACCTGCTTGGCACAATGGGTTTACCCCTGCAAATTCATACGAGTCTATAATGGGTTTGTGTGCTCAGTGCCTCATGGAGATGTATGTATTCCCTAGTGGAACGAAGTAAGGGATAAGATAATACATGAATGTGTCTACTCCCTTTTTTTTTCTCTGTTCTTTTTTTCTTCTGTGTGCAATACTTTAAGTAATTTTCTCTGTTCTGCTCAATACTTCTCTCTGTTCATTTTCTTCTGTGTGGAATACTTTGAGCAATTTTCTCTGTTCTGCTCAATACTTTGAGCAAGATATCTATACATTGTTGAGGCTTGATATTATTTCCCAATTCTTCTTCTTTCTTTATACAAGGTAAGAAACAAGAAGCAACAATATACAATGTAAAAAACAAGAAGCAACAAAGTTCAATCTGCTTTTACCTCTGTTGTTGGAGAATCTGCTCCTCGATCTCAATCTTTCACTTAAAGGGGATCTGCATTTGTATCTGCACATGTATCAATGACTACGGGCACTATATTTATTGGGTCAGTGCCTATGGCCTCTACTATAGGTGGTTCTGGGTCTTCAACAACCTATGGAATTCGATCTGCATTGAGATTTTTGCAGTTGTTGCAGATACCATAGGGGCTAGAGCAGTTGGGAAGATATTCCTCTTCCTCTTTGTTTTGTTGTTTACTTCGTGCATGACTCTCTATCCTCCGATTAATTATGGGAAATGAATGATATGTCTAGTAATCATTGATCTCCAATGAAATAATTATTGGCTTCATTAAAAGATGGGAGGTCTTACTCGCTGAGAGAATTCCCCTAGACATTTTTCATATCCTACATGTTATCTTTAACAAAAAGATTCAGTTAAGACCCAACAACATTGTATAAAAATTTGGGGCAAACCATTTGAATGTGTTAAAAAAATCCTCGTCAATTAGTTATGGGGTCGAGGCTATCAAGCCCTAGTCATCTTATTTAATGGAATCTCTTTCCCACAAGTTGTTGCTCACTGATCCCCCATTGATTGGGCGTATTAAACTCTAGAACACATTTCTAACCACCCCAATGTGAATGAGAGAATTGTCCTCTCCCACTGCATTGACTACAAAGCTAGAAGCACAAACTGTTTAATGAGATTCATTGAGATAACAAAATGAACAATTCTACAGGTGTAGAAATGTAGCTAAATTCATAAAATGATATACCATTTATGAATTGAAGAAAAGATATAAAGCATGATCACTAGCATGGCCAAAAAAAAATGTTGCATCTCAAAATAACAGAGATCAAAATAACAGAGATAAAAAATATAGTTCCAAAAAGAGATTTTATCGATGATGTCAGCAAGCTAAATAAGTTTAGCAGTGATCGAATTAGTATCTTCCATTATCTAAGCCTTTTCTACTGCACCTGATTAATCAAAATTGTAGCTACTTGTCCTCATTGTTGTCTGTCCTCTGCCATTCCAATGCCGCTAAGTTGGCTTGATCCTCATATTTATTATTCTCGATGGAGTTTGGTGGACTTTGGGACCCAAAAACTATCTCAATGAGGTAAATCTCCCTTTTGATCTTAGCTTGGTTAGAATTAATAGAAATGTTGCTCATCTCATATCATCTTCTATGCTACAATCCAATAGCATATCAAGGTTGATATTTTGATCAAGTGGAACGCCCTCAAACAGAAATGGCAAGTTGATGCCGGTATAAGACTCCATTTGAAGATCACCCTCTCCCCCTCCCCCTGCTACTATTACTACTACTACTACCTCAAAGTAGTCAGTCTTCTCCGGAGCTGTGACTGCATTGGTAGTTCCATAACCCTTTCCATTACCAATACCATTCATTATGAATTCACATAAAGGAATGCCATGGTTGTTGTCCAAGTGCAGGGTACTTGAGACAATTAATCTAGGACCTCCACGATGATGCTTTTCTTCTTGAGTTTTCACATTCATAATGGAATCACCTCTTTTCATTTTTTGTATATCTCCATGATGATGTTTTTCTTCTTGAGTTTGCATATTCACGATGTATTCACCTCTTCTCATTTTCTGCATATTGAAAACAAAGAATTGCAGGAATCTTCTCATTTTCTGCATATTGAAAACAAAGAATTGCAGGAATATGAGGAAGTTGTGTGAACACTTTCTACATCCCAGGGTTTCCATGCAAGGATACTTAAGTTATTGTAGTTGTTGGGAGAAGAGGCGAGGCAATGAAAAGCATTTCATCTTTCTTGCTACAGTTGGACCTGAACCTATATCTATCTGTGTTGTTGTTGATGTAGCTCATGCATACCAACGATGCATACTTGTCAATCACCATCCTAACAAGGAATAATCCAACCTTCCAGATGTCACGATTGAACTCCGTTCATATGTAACGGATGTTGCATGACTATTTTTCTCCGAAGATGACACTTATTAGTAAATATTTTAACATAAATTAATCCTATCTTACAATATTCGATCATAAAGTAAACATAAATGCCTAAGTTAACATAAATCAACCATAAAGTTGAATAGACTATGTTCTAGCTATATTTCTAGAATAATTTTTTACGTTGTTAATATTTCGAATATTATTATTAATTAAATTTAAAAATTAAAAATTAAGTATTTTCTCAAAATTAATAGAACCCTCATAAACACGAAATTGAATTTGTTACTAAAAATAAAATTAATAGAACCATCGTAAACACGAAATTGAATTTGTTACTAAAAATATGAAATGGCAATTTTTATTACTGGAGTCGACTTTATTGTCTCTCAATGAACCCTCAACGAGTCGTCCTTCGAATCCTTGATGAACCCTTGACGAATCGTCCTTCAACTCCTTAATGGATCGGATAGGGTCTCTCACAGTTGTTTTCTTTCCCTAAAAATACCTTCCATATTTCAAAACAACGATCCATACCATTATATAAAAGGTCAGATGTCAAATAAGTCTTTTTATTATTTTTATTTATAAAATAAAATATAACCATGGACATTATTTTTATTTTAAAACTTATCCCAATACTACTTGGATTATATATGTATAATTTTAAGTATAACCACCTTGGACAATTTGTCTTCATCTCTGTTAGGATTATTATATACTTGTACTTGTGCTAGTCTATGTTTGTTCACATTTGTGAAGTGGTAAAGATTAAAAACAATTACATTTATTAGTATATTTGTTATGGTAAATGGAGTAAAGTTGAATAAAATGTGAATTTTATTGTACCCAATAGTTTTAACTGCTATTGCAAGTTTTCCATGATAACAAGAATATAGATAGCACAAGATTGATGGCTCATTTCCCAATTCACATGATTTCATGTAAAATGGAGTTTTCACAAATAGCAGCAAGAATACAGATGGCTCATTTCCCAATTCACATGATTTCATTTAAAATGGAGTTTTCACAAATAGGAAYAAGAATACAGATAGCACAAGATTGATGGWTGGTTTCCCAATTCACATGTAAAATGGAGTTTTCACAAATAGMACRAGATTGATGGTTGGTTTCCCAATTCACATGTAAAATGGAGTTTTCACAAATAACACTAGATTGATGGCTCGTTTCCCAAGTCACATGATTTCATGTAAAATAGAGTTTTCCATGATAGCAAGAATACAAATAGCACAAGATTGATAGTTAGTTTCCCAATTCACATGATTTTATCTAAAAAGATTAAAGACAAAATATTAATTATTAATGAGTATTTTGGTTTAACATTCTTTACTTTCCTATCGTTTCACTTATTCATGTAAATTATATTGTAAAGAACCAAACCCCTCATCACCATCGAGATTGCTAGAATATGATATTACATTCATTGAGGAGCCAACATAGAAAGCATCTCGATAAATATAATTATATTGTTGTTTAGATCATTTTTTATTTTTATTATATCATTCTTAAATTGTTGCATGGCAACTTAATTCATTGAGTGGCAGGGACTAAGCTGCCATGCAACCCTTGTTATGCATGACATGGTTGTGAGGTGAATGTTTAAATTTTATATAGGTGGATGTTTAAAAGGTGACCTTTTTT
>SNQJ01S0010046.1:0-69689 GCA_010110895.2 Picea sitchensis | reverse complement strand
TATATATATTTTAAAAACCTTTTTTTTATTAAACTTTTTTGGGGTTTATACCATTATTCCTCCACATTTAAAAGGGGTTGATTTTACAAGTAGTGGTTTTGGATGGTTTTTTCTGCTAATGGCGAAAGTGCAGATTTATAAGTTTAAGGTGGATAAATTTAGCAACAAGAATTTAATTGTGAGCTATGGAAGCTCAAGATTTAGGATCTGCTCGAAAAACAAGGCAACAACAATAAGAGCAGTGATGTTTGAGTCACCATGAAAGAAAGAAAAAATTGTATTTACTTTGGAGTTGTAGAAATTATTGATTGCATGTAAATGGGCATATGTATGTAATACCTAGATAGACATGAGTACCCCTGGTTTATCAAGTCACCTATGAAAAGTCTAGACATATATTTAGGTATATCGAATATGTGGGGGGCATGTATGTTGGGTTAACCTTGACTCAGTGAAAGATTTAATGAGTTAAATCTATTTTTAGGTCAAAGAATGTGGTTTTTCGGGTCCATTTGTTATGGGTATCCCGTGGTATTGTGTCCATGGATTGCATGTAATGAAGCCTATAAAAGGTTTGGTGAACTCCATTGTAAATGGGCCTGGAGGTAAGCGGTGTAGCATTACTTGGCCGGTTTGGCTGGATTTGGTCAAAGTTGTTCGAATGCAAAGTTTGAGGTGGAGCAGTGTGTCCAATTTAGAAAGGTGGGTCTGTAGAAAGGTTGATGTGTTGGCAGGTCAATCAAGTTTTTGAGAATATATGATGAAGGGTAAGTTCATATCCATGGAACTTGGAAAGTATTGCAAGGAAGTTGGGATCGAATAGGAATGTTCAATAATGCCAAGTTGCAACAATAGTTGTGAACATAAGCGGTTGTGCTATCTGGTAACTCGGTCACCATCGGTTACAAAATTCAGGAAGATTCAGGAAGAGGTATGAAAAATTCATCTGGTAATTACTCAAATGTGAAGTTATTCAGTTGTGATGCTTATGCTTTTTATCATCATTCTAAGTAGGACCCAGATCAAACAGGTAGATCTTTGATATTGTGATGATGTTAAGGGGTGTAAATTGTGATATCCTACTACCCACATAATCATTATCGACAAAGATGTAGTGTTTGATGAATCTCCTTTTATAAAATCAAACATAGTAAAATATGAAAGGTTCAAAGCATGGTTAGTAGCAGAAAGGTATTTGGAAGGCATTTATTTCCATGAAAGTTTCTCACTGGTTGTTAAAATCTTGTTTATATTCATGTTGTGTTAGCACTGGTTTTTGATAGTACAACTAGATGTTAAAACTATTTTACATGGAGTTTTTTGGATGAGGGGATATATATGGAACAATAAGAACGGTTAGTTCCAAATCGTAACAAAAGATTTGCTTGTAAACTCAAGAATCATTATATGGCCTGAAGCATGCTAGGGAAATGGTACAAGATGTTTGATTCCTTCGTGGTGAGCCAAATTTTAGAAAAAGTGAGTATAACCATTGTGTTTATGGTATATTCATTATCTTTGTGTTATATGTTATGCTTGTTGCAAGCACAAGCATGGTTGAGATCAACAGGTTGGCTCAGTTGTTTAGGACATTTGTTATGAATGATTTGGGAGAAGAAAAATAAATCTTGGGCATGGAAATACACAGAGACAAGAAATATGGTAAGCTTGGTTATCACAACAGAAGTATGTGGTGAAGATACTCAGGAAATTCAGTATAAATAATGTGAAACAGGTAAAATCCCTCTGGCTCTCCATTGTAAATTCTCTTCAGGTTTATGTCCTAATTGATTAAGAAGAAAAGGGTTATATGTATCGAGTATTATATGTTAGTAGGAAGTTTGATGATTGCGATGTATAAATGGTCATCATTTCACATGAAGTCAATGTTGTAAGTAAACACATGGCAACACCAAATCAAGAGCATGGAAATGGGTGTTTCAAACACAGAAGCACAAGTAACACCTACAATGGTTGCAGTGAATTGGTCTGTGGTTATGATTCATGAAATTTGGACAAGCTCATCGATTTATTAGACAGGTTACTGATGGAGAGAGAATGGTCCATGCTGGAGTGAATCATGCAGACAAGTTCATGCAATGGTATTGTCAGAGAAGTTGTTGAGTTGTGATGGTTTTTGGCTTCCCTTGGCTTGTATAAAATGTAATACCCCAAGGATGAGCCCTGATTGTAATTACGAATGTAAAATGTTTTGTAGGCTAGTGAGTCGAGTATTCATAAGTTGGTAGGCTTATGTGTTGATTAGGTCAGTAGCCTAGGTGTTAAAGGCCAAAAGCTTGTTTTCTACATGTAAATATCCATATTATTAATATAACAACATCGTTGCGTGTAGACCAACTACGAAGAAATAGTATGGGGGACTAAACTCCACTAGGTTGGGAAAGGGAGGAGGCTAAGAGTAAAGCCTAAGAGCCTAAGCTTAAGAGCCTAGTAGAATAATATATTATTATTCGAAAAAGTTGTAAAGAGGATATTAATTTATCCTAAGTTCCTTTAGGGAGAGGAACGAGTTCCAAGTGGGGGAAACATGCTCCTGGAGAGCCAAGTGTCATCCAAAACGCATGCAGATTTATGGGGGGGTGTTCTCACCATGCTGAGAATTTGAACCATTCTCACCCTTCTGTCCACTCTCACGATTCCGGACCTTGATGGCCATCCATTACCGTGACTCATGGATGAACTGAACATGAAGGAAGTGATCCAGTCCACCATTGTTGAATTCCAAGACCCCGAACCTCTGCAACAAACCTTAGTTGTTACCCTTGCGACACATGTACCCTGCAGGTTGCCTGTGTTTTTTCCTGTCTGTACCATTTCCCACGTCAAGTTTTTGTTGTTTCCATCACTGTGCCCATGTGTGGAGGAGCGGGAGTGAAGAAGCGGGTTTTTAGTCCCATGGATAGAAGAAGCAGGTTGTCAGGCCTATGAGAAACTCTCTCTAGGTGAGAGAGTGTGTTGAGGAAGTCAGTTCTCCTGGAGGGAGTCGAGTAGCAGCTACAAAACTATGAGAATTCTTGATCTGACCTGTTTTTGAAGCCCAAGGAAAGGAAGGTGTAGCAGCTGATGGACTATTGGACAATGAAGATGTACACTCCTAGGGTGGGACATGCATGTGGGGAATGAGAGTCCATGAGCTATGGGTGTAAGTGGATCCTTGGAGAAAATACTTCATGTTGTACTATGCAACTTCATGTTGCCCTTCCTAGCCTAGGAATCCCTTGCCTGGTGGAGTTTAGTCCCATCTCGAGGGTGAACCACTGCTGAGAGTGATGAGAAACATGGTATACGGAATTCATGGAAGGTCTATACGCAGTTGGTGTACTTCAGTTAAAATATAAGTACCAATTCTTTGTTCATTGTATGTTGTGTATTTGTACATGTGTTATAATTGATGAGTAATGCCTATATATATTGCATGTATGTGTTAATGTTGCTTTCGCATGAACATGTGTATGAGCAGAGTGTTGATGTATGTTTACTTACATTATATAATATATATATATATATATATATATATATGAATATCAGATGTTATCTCTATTTATTTCATGTTAAGTTTTTATGTGAATATTTCCGCAAAAGATGTTTACTCATAGACGATGTCGGCCTAGGTGGTCGGGGGTGTTACAATATGGTATCAGAGATTTATCTAGAGTAGCATGGCCCATCCGGGGTGGTCGGGGGTGTTATAATATGGTATTAGAGCCAAGGTTTCAACACTGAGCCTGGATGGGCCATGATTAGTGAAAGTTGAAGCAAAGGTTTCAGAGTGAATTATTGTCGAGAGGGACAAATTCGAAGTTCAGAGTGTTCTTGAGTGTCAAGGAGGCACCATGTGAACACTTGGACTATGTTCAGGAGATCAGGAAGTATAGCAGTTCAAGAAAATATACAGAGGAAGGATACCACTGCAACCGTGGTATTGGGCCACAAAGTTTATAATTTGGACCGTCAGATATGGAGAAAGGTGCATGAGAGTTAACCACCAAATCCTTTGGACTTCGTGACTTCAACGAAGTCTATGTGTTATAGAGAAAAAGGGGGGGGACGAAGCCCGAATTTCCGAAGTCTCGGAATGGATCTACACCGTAGATCCGAGGAAAAGTGCTTGACCATTGGAATCGGCCAAAGATAGATCAGAGTCATTAGATCGAGTCAAGAACAAGAGGTAAGGCATAGTGGTGAAGAACAAATCTCAGCCATCAGATCTGCACACAAGTGATTGTGAGCCGTAGATATCATAGCAGTTTGGAAGTTCAACACTTCGGGAGAAATGAAGTTGTTACACATTATTTTGGTCATCTTGATGATATTCATTGACAAACATGTGTTCATGTTCCAAAAAGAGCATATCTTCATGAGAAAGGTGACTGACTTTTTCTTATCAAAAACCTTATTAATGAGGGTCGTCATAGGTTGCACCATAAGCAGGGTGTGACAATGTCTGGTCGGTGCCCTCTTCCCTAAAGCTGGTTTGCGACATCTTCGCAAGATTCCCTACAGCTAGGGTGTGACGATGTCAAGAAGCTAAGAAAAGGTCAAACTTCACGAAAGTTATAGAAGGAGATCTTCTAGAAGATGAGGTGGCATCCATATGGTTGGGATCCTACTCGCTTCTCTAATTTGGTGGGATCATCTTAATCTCTTCAACTATCTCTCTTTCCCCTATATAAAGAGGGATTTCTCATGGAAAAGGCGAAGGTTAATGAAGGTTGATTCAAGCAAGATTATTATTGAATAGGCTAAGAATTGGATGAGGAATTCTACTTCAGTTCATACTTGAGAGCTTCATTTTAGTTTATCAAGTCATTGTGGATCTTCTTCATTCAAGGATTGGAGCAAGTGTGTGTGTTGGAGAAAAGGGTCATCGGAAGGAGACCTTGCAACAACAAGGCTTTGGTTGTAATCTCCACTTTCATTTTAATATGATACAATGATATGTTTCTTTCCCATAAAACTTGCTTTGTTTTATTGTATGATTCCTTGATCACATACATAAGTTATTGTTGAGTATATTATATTGCTTTCACTTTGGTTGGTTTGTGTTCTCTTGCAGATTCAACATAACAGGAGCATTGGAGTGGAGCTAGGATGACAATGACAAGAGGAAGTGATATGTAAATGGTATGTAGCGCATTTACCAATAAGTCCAATAACAGGAGTGTGCTAAGGTGAAAAATCCCAAAGTCTCGAAGTTCAGAGTTGATCCAGACCATTCATTAAAGGAGGCACGTGTCGACAGATCAACTTGTTCGGAGCTTGACGTTCAGGAGAATTGGAGTGTGCTATTGTGGAATCTCTCGAATCCCCGAAGTCCGAAGTCCCGAAGTGACGTGACTTGCTGACGTCACCAGGGATGGCATGGATTCATGGGATGTGTGCCACATGACAGTAAGTTAATAACCTTTGGAAGGTAGAAATGTTAGTTAGAACATGACACGTGTCACCCTTCATATTGGGCCACGTGTCCGCTTCTAGTATTTCTCCACGTGGCACTCCTCTCGAGCATGGGTAGTGGGGCCCCTGATGGATACATAAAGTAGTTAAAATCTCGTCGAAGAATTTAACTAGGTCGTTCCCATGATAACTTGACCCTAGTAGACGTGTGGTGCCAAATCGTGAAGTCCAGAAACTTGGCACTTCGGAAGAAATGGTTCATGATGGAGTGGAGGAAGAAATCCCCGAAGTCCCAGAGCCAGGAAGTCTCGAAGCAGCAGATGTGATGTGGAATGATGACATCATCTGGGCAACATGGATCTCCCCTAAGCATGCTAGGTGTCATATGACTTTGTACTTGGCAATAGCTGCAACAGTCTGGAGACTTGGCACTCGGGAAGGATGGAGAGTATGGACAGTCTCGAACTCATGAAGCCCAGAGTTTCGTAGTAATTATCAGTCATTGGATGATGGGAAGCCGAGGACCGTTGATCCACCCCACTTTGCGAGTTCACCAATGCGACACTCCGGGAGATTGTTGTGATATTCTTTGGAAATCTCTGAAGCTTCGGAGCCCCGAAATTCCAAGGCTTCAGATAAGCGCCCAACTATTAGCACTTGGTCACAACCATGGTCACATGCGAATTAAGGGATGAAGAAAAAGGGGCTAGCACCCGAAAGTGAATTGAAGAATAGAACAGGGCTCAGAGATAGAGCCATGGGGATTCTTTATTGAACAATACCTGTAGAAAATGGAGTCTGATATTCTTTTGTTGAAATTGTTTAAGTTATTTTGTAAAATTGTTAAGGACTGATAGTTTGACAAAATTCGGTTGACTACACATTTTGCAGAATTAACAATTATCAAAACCGAATCAAATTGTTACATAGTGCAGAGAAATGGAGGAGGCACGGGATGCTTATAGTCCGGAGGATGAGGTTAGAGGAATGGATGTCCATTTGGGAGTTGAAGGAACAAACTCCAATGGGCATGGAGAAGAAATAGATAAAGACATGAGCATGATGAAAATCATTAAAAAGATTGCAAAAATATGTTCACATTCACCGGGAAGATAACAAAAGGCTTATGAGAGCCAGGGAGAAATAGAGAGACTTCAATATGAAGCTGATGCAGAGCCTGGAAATAATTGAAAATAAATTGGATAAGGAAAGTGGATCCAACAAATTAGGGAGCCACAGGTCCCCTGATGTGAAAAGGAGAGAAGGAAGTGATAACAAACATCACCAACAATCCCAAAGTCATTCCAAAAGGAGGCCACATGACAGTTCAAGTCCATCTCCTACCAGAAATAATAAAAGATCTGAAGTGGATGAAATGAAGGGTGAAATTAATAAGATCAAACCTCCTACTTTTGATGGAGAGCACAAGAAAGATGAAGAGGTTGAGACATGGCTACTTGGCATGAGGAAATATTTCCAATTGCATAAATATTCCTCTCATGCAGAAGGAAGAAGCACAGTCTATCGAATGAAAGGAAATGAATACTTGTGGTGGGATCAACTTGTGCAAGTGCAACACATCATAGAGAAGGATGTTACATGGAAGAAATTCAAGAAACTTTTTGAAAATAAGTACTTAACCAAGAGATACTATGATAAGAAGATGAAAGAGTTCTTTGAACTTTAATTGGGCAGCATGACTATAAATGAATATGAAAGGAGATTTCTAGAGTTGTTAAAGTCTCTCCCTTTCATTAAGGATGAGGCAGTAAAGATCCAGATATATCTAAGTGGGATGCCATCTTTTATCAGTGACAAAATCCAGTATGATGATCCTAAAACTATGGAAGAAACCATAAGGAAGAAAAAATGTTTATATGATCAGAATAGGGGAAAGCCTACTTTCCAAATAGCTTGGGAAGACAAGAGAAAGTTTAAGAAGGAGCAGAGGGAGAAGGGGATCAAGCCACCATTTTTCAGAAATATTCCTCAAGGACATCTAGTTTTGAGGGAGGCCAGGATGGTTGAAGTAGGCGAGCAAAGGCCAAGGTAGACACCTATGCAATGTTGGGGCTGTAATGGATATCATAGGTATAGATATTACCCTCACAAAAAGGACAAGGTGAGAGCTTTTCACAATGTTTGGAAAGAAGAAACATTGGAGGACATGGGCAGAAGAGCACCAAGGATTTATACATCCCTGGACAACAAGCAAGATGATTTTCAATCACAGATGATTGAAGTCGAAGGTATGATCACTAACCATGCCTTTACTATTTTAATTGATTTGGGGGCTAGTCATAGCTATATAGATTCTAAGGTATTGAAAATATTTGAATTACCAAGAAGAAAGCATGAGAAATATTGGTCGGTGCAGCTGGCTATAGGAGCCAAGAGAGAGGTTGTTGAGTTGGTTAAATCATGTCCAGTGGGCATGAATGGGCTAAGTACCAAGGAAGATTTGAACATCATGTCCTTGGGATCATACGATTTCCTAATTGGTATGGATTGGTTGGACCAACACTATACCATATTAGACTTTCATAACAAGGCATTCACTTGTTTGGATGAGGAAGGAAATTGGAAAGTAGTCCAAGGAATTCCCAGGGAATTTACTATCCGTGAAATCTCAACAATGTAGCTAAAGAAGTGTTACAGGAAGGGCTGCCAAATATTTGCAGCACATATGGATGAAGAACCTAAGGATAAGGTGCCAAAATTGGAGGATCATGCAGTCCTGAAATATTTTGAAGATGTGTTCAAAGAGATACCAGGGCCACCTCCAAAGAGAGATATTGATTTCTCTATAAATTTGATGCCTGGGGCAACTCCAATATCAAATACTCCCTACCGAAGGACCACACTAGAATTGAAAGAACTGCAAATGCAGTTTGAAGAAATTTTAAGGAAGGGATACATATGCCCAAGTGTGTCACCTTGGGGTGCCCCAGTGTTATTTGTGAAGAAGAAAGATGGGGTCCTGAGATTGTGCATTGACTTCAGGCAGTTAAATAAAGTAACTATAAAGAACAAGTGTCATCTACCAAGGATTTATGATCTCTTCGATCAGTTGAAGGATGCAAGGGTATTTTCAAAGATAGATCTCAGGTCAGGATACCATTAAGTGAGGATTAAAGATGAAGACATCAACAAGACCGCCTTCAGGACAAGGTATGGTCATTATGAGTTCACAGTGGTCTCATTTGGGTTATCAAATGCACCAGTTGTTTTCATGTTCTTAATGAATGGTGTTTTCCGAGAATATTTAGACAAGTTTGTCATTGTATTTTTGGATGACATCTTTGTATATTCCAAGACAGAGGAAGAGCATGAGCAACACTTGAGGATGGTGTTACAAGTGCTAAGAGAGCACCAACTGTTTGCTAAGTTGAGCAAGTGCTCATTTTTCCAAAATCGAATCCACTATTTGGGACATATAATATCCGAAGAGGGAATAGCAGTAGACCTCGAAAAGATTGAAGTCATTAAAGGGTGGACAACACCTAAAAATGTGACAGAAGTCAGATCCTTCATGGGTCTAGCCGGTTACTACCAAAGATTCATTGCAGGATTTTCGAGGATTGCTTACCCAATCACTTCCTTGCAAAGAAAAGGGGTAAAGTTTCAATGGACAAAAGAATGTGAAAAGAGCTTCTAGCAATTGAAGCAGTTGTTAACCAGTGCTCCAATTTTGAAGATTGCAGATCCAGATGAAGAATTTGTGGCTTGCATAGACGCATGAAAAGAAGGATTGGGTGGATTCCTAAGCTAGAATGGGTTTGTGATATGTTTTGAATCTAGGAAATTGAAAGAGCATGAAAGGGTCTACGCCACTCATGATTTGGAGTTGGCAGCCATAGTACACACCTTAAAGAAATGGAGACACTACCTCATGGGAAAGAGGTTCGAGCTAAGAACATACCATAATGGTCTGAAATGTTTTTTTGATCAACCTACCTTAAATTCTAGGAAAAATAGATGGTTGGAATTCCTCTGTGAATATGACTTTGATATCAAGCACATCAAAGGGAAGGAGAATAAAGTGATTGATGCACTCAGTAGGAGAGTGCATGAACTACTTGCTACATCCATCATCATATATCAAACCGATCTTAAAGACAAAATTTTGGAAGATGCAAAATAAGATTTGCATTACATGGAAATGGTAACAAAGTTACAACAAGGTAAGATGCTACAAAAAATGGATTATTATAGATTGGAAGTTGATGGAATACTCCTGTACAGGGATAGAATTTATGTACCCAGTTCTCACGAATTGAGGAGTATGATATTGAAAGAGATGCATAATGTGCCTTATGTTGGACACCCTGGATATCAGTAAACAATGGAAGCAGTCAAGGGCCATTACTATTGTCCAGGCATGAAGAACGAAATTGCAGAGTACATAGCCAGATGTATGGAGTGTCAAAGGGTCAAAGTTGAGCATAGACACCCAACTAGGTTGCTACAGCCATTACCCATCACTGAGTGGAAGTGGGAAGTGGTGACAATGGATTTCATCACATGATTACCCAAAATAAACAAGCAACATGATTCCATCATGGTGGTGGTGGATAAGCTTATGAAAGCTACCCATTTTATTCCATTAAAGACTAATCATAAGGCATCTAATGTTGTTGATATTTATATGAGGGAAATAACACGTTTCCATGGTATTCCCAAGATAATTTTGTCTGAAAGAGACCCAAAATTTACCTCAAAGTTTTGGAGAGGATTATTCAAGGGGCTCGAAACCAACCTGAATTTCAACACAACTTATCATCTCGAGTCTGATGGACAAACAAAAAGAGTAAATCAAGTGATAGAAGATATGTTAAGAATGTATGTGATGGACAAACCATCCAGATGGGAGGACTACCTACACTTGGTAGATTTTTCTTACAACAATGGGTACCAAGCATCACTGAAGATGAGCCCACTTGAGGCACTTTATGGCAGAAAGTGCAACACAACAATAAGTTGGGACAACCCGACTAATAGAGAAATAATTGGGCCAGATTTTCTCAGGGAAATGGAAGAGCAATTGTTAAAGATAAAGCAGAATTTGAAGGCTTCCCAAGACAGGCAAAAAAAACTATTCTGACAAAGGAAGAACCCATAGAGAGTTTAAAGTTGGTGATCATGTTTTCTTGAAGGTGAAAGCCAACAGAAGTTCCCTGAAGCTAGGAAACTATTCCAAGTTGGCAACCAGATATTGCGAACCGTTTGGAATTCTAGAAAGGATTGGACACGTAGCTTATATGCTTTCATTTCCTGCCTGCATGACTATTCATAATGTATTTCATGTCTTATTGCTTAAGAAATATATACTTGATGTTAATCATGTGATTGACTCGAATGTGATTCAGGTGGAGCAAGAAGGCGCCTTACAAATGCATCTGGTGCACATACTGGACCGGAAGAGAAAGAAGCTTTGGAGTCCATCCATAGGACTTGTAAAGGTTCAGTGGACCTGGTACGGTCCTGAGGACGCAACATAGGAGAATGAAGACGCTATGCAGGCATAATACCTGCATCTTTTTTAAGATTTTGTAAATCTTGCTGATGATGTGTAATTAAGTTGCACTAAGGACAGTGCAAAAATAAAGGGAAGAGATTGTAATACCCCAAGGACGAGCCCCAGTTGTAATTACGAATGTAACAAGTTTTGTAGGCTGGTGAGCCGAGTATTTATAAGTTGGTAAGCTTATGTGTTGATTAGGCTGGGAGCCTAGGTGTTAAAGGATAGGTGCTTGTTTTGTACATGTAAATATCCATATTATTAATATAACAACATTTTTACATGTACACCGACTACGAAGAAAGAGTATGGGGGACTGAACTCCACTAGGTTGGGAAAGGGAGGAGGCTAAGAGTAAAGCCTAAGAGCCTAAGCTTAAGAGCCTAGCAGAATAATATATTATTATTCTAAAAAGTTGTAAAGAGGATATTAATTTATCCTAAGTTCCTTTAGGGAGAGGAACGAGTTCCAAGTGGGGGGAACATGCTCCTTGAGAGCCAAGTGTCATCCAAAACGCATGCAGATTTATGGGGGGGGCATTCTCACCATGAAGAGAATTTGAACCATTCTCACCCTTCTGTCCACTCTCACGATTCCAGACCTTGCTGGTCATCCATTACCGTGACTCGTAGATGAAGTGAACACGAAGCAAGTGAGCCAGTCCGCCATTGTTGAATTCCAAGACCCCTAACCTCTGCAACAAACCTTAGTTGTTACCCTTGTGACACTTGTACCCTACGGGTTGCCTGCGTTTTGTCTTGTCTGTATCGTTTCCCACGTCAAGTTTTTGTTGTTTCCATCACCGTTCCTGTGTGTGGAGGAGCGGGAGTGAAGAAGCGGGTTGTCAGGCCTGTGGATAGAAGAAGCAGGTTGTCAGGCCTGTGAGCAACTCTCTCTAGGTGAGAGAGTGTGTTGATGAAGTGAGTTCTCCTGGAGGGAGTCGAGTAGCAACTACAAAACTCTGAGAATTCTTGAATTGGCCTGTGGCTGAAGTCCAAGGAAAGGGAGGTGTAGCAGCCGATGGACTGTTGGATAGTGAAGGTGTACACTCCTAGGGTGGGACGGGCATGTGGGGAATGAGAGTCTGTGAGTTGTGGGAGTAAGTGGCTCCTTGGAGAAAATCCTTCATGTTGTACCGTGCAGCTTCATGTTGTTCTTTCCTAGCCTAGGAATCCCTTGCCCGATGGAGTTTAGTCCTAGCTCGGTGGTGACCCACTGCTAAGAGTGATAAGTAGCGTGGTCTAAGGCTGGGAGGTTCATGGAAGGCCTGCACATAGTTGGTGTGCTTCAATTAAAAGATAAGTATCGATTCTTTGTTGATTGTATGTTGTGTATTTGTATGTTATAATTGATGAGTAATGCTTATATATATTGCATGTATGTGTTAATGTTGCTTCTGTATGAACATGTGTATGAGCAGAGTGTTGATGTCTGTTTAATTGCATTATATATATATATATATATATATATCAGATGTTATCTCTATTTATTTCCTGTTAAGTTTATATGTGGATATTTTCGCAAAAGATGTTTACTTAGTGACGATGTCGGTCTAGGTGGCCGGGGATGTTATAATATGGTATCATAGCGTTATCTGGAGCAGCATGGCCTGGAATGGGTGGTCGTGGGTGTTACAATACGGTATCAGAGCATTATCTACAGTAGCATGGCCCAACCTGGGTGGCCCGCAGTGTTACAAAAAAGACGATGAATTAATTAAGGGCATGATATATCAGGTAAATTGTTGTCAAGGTGGAGATTGTTGGAAACATGCCAACGAATTTCCTCATGTAGTCACATGCACATGCATGCAATCTATTTATGAATTTTTCATGTAACTATGTGATATATTCATGATCAGTTTGTGTAACTAAGTGATAGATGTTATATATACGAGCATACCCATAGAGGTAAGAGTGTAATGTGTAGTGAGGTATGAGAGCACGACACAGTACTGAGGTGTTGTCTGTATGAGAGGAGAGGATGGTTGTATGCCTGGGTTGGCTATTGTAATTCTCCCTTGAATAAAAAGAATATCGATTATCATTGTCCATGGTTTTTTCTTTCATTGAGTTTCCACATAAATCATTGTTTCAATTGTGTGTTTGGTATGTTTAGTTCAATGTGTGTTTAATCTAGCTTGTTTATGCTCTACTTGTATGCTATGTTTTGCTTCCGGTGCCCAACATCAGTGACATCCATTGGGGTGCTTTCCTCTAGCTCGGTGACCCTGGGTGGTTTCTTATACAACACATAATGGAAAGAGTGTGGTCTTGAAGGACAAGAGGCATTTGAAACTAGTCATGCGTCTATATGTAGTCTATGTAATTGAATGGTGTGTGCATGCAATAATATGAATTTAGGAATTTTCAAAAGAGGTTATAGGTTATCAAGTGGAAGGTAGCGGCAACTTACAAGACATACCCGAGGTAGGCATTGTTAGCATCTACAACAGTGTTTGATAATTATAATGTGTAGTGTCATACAAGACATACCCGTGGTAGTAGATTGTAATGTGTAGTGTTAGCATCGATAATTAGAATGTATAATGTCAATATCTACTAAACATTGTTAATAAGTTTGATTAGTGCTTATAATTACCACAACTACATTATAAAAGTGAGTGAATACACCGATAAACCCTATTATAAATTATGAAATAAAAAATATTGATCGATTATTTAAAATGCTATTCAGATGCATGCATATAGTCTGTCCTCTTCTTGCTCTTACCTAGATGTAATCCTTTCGAGACTCGACCTTTGGTTCCTTCCTGACAATATTGGATAGAAATTCCGGATGGTCACGACTTATAACATCTAATTTATATAGTGTTGGATTTCTGTTAATGATCTTTAGAAGCACCAGATTTGCATCTTTCCTTTTTCGATTTCTCAAACCACAACTCAAATAAATCTAAAATTAAATCGGTATAATTTCAATATGTAAAGGAAATGTGCGGTATGCAGAATTAAAAACGAACGGAACTCCCCTGGTAAGGAGACGTGGTTCCACTACTGTCCACAAAGACCAGGGGACGTGGTTCCACTACAGTCCACAAATAAAGCTAGAATTAAATCAGTATAATTTCAATAGGTAAAAGAAATGTACCGTATGCATAATTAACAAAGCACGGCGCTCCACCTGTTAAGGAGACGTGGTTCCACGGCGCCAGGCGTTCCATTTCCCAGAGCCCCTGGTAAAAAAGGAAGCAGAGGGTGCCCCAGTAATAGTAAAAATATCTCATTTAAAAACCCAAACTTAGTTAAAAACTTATACGTTAATAAATTAATGGATCATTATTATGTCAAAAATGATGAACGGACATGTTTTTGTCATAATGGGTGAAATTTCATCTTTTTATTTATTGTGACGATTAAGAATATTCAAACATATAAAAAAATTTCTATAAAAATCACATCTACAATTAAAAGATGATTAATTCTGACTCTTTTCAATATAAATTTAATTAATATAAATTAATATTAATCTCAAAAATTATTTTATTTTTAAAATTTAATTTCAAACACTGCAAATAATTACACCAAAATAAAAAGGCCAAGGCTCTATGAAAAATGGAAAATTAAATCTATGAAATCACAAAATTATGAAAATTATTTAGTTTTATAAAAAATTTAATTTAATATATATATTTAACAAAATATTAAACCTACAAAATAAAGAAAAATCAACTTAACTTTACTACGTCACCCAAAACGATAATCCCTTAGACATAAAGACAAACGTACTTGTACCTCGAATGGTAGAATCTACGATTTCACATCCATGTTAACCTGGTTAGATTATTAGAATGGGAAAACGCGCTCTTGGTTTTTCATAAATAAGCATGCTAGAGAAAATGGAATTGTTTATTTTTTTCAATTTTGTGACAAAACGTTCATGTGATGATGAGTTATAATGAAAATTTATTGGTTATTTTTATTAAAATGTTTTTTAATAGATTTGAGTGATTATTTATATATAATTAAAGGATTTTATAAAGTTTTTTATTATACTAAATTTATTTCTATATTTAAAAATAAATTTTAAATAACAATAAATAAATTCATTTTTTATTTAAAATTAAATTTCAATAAATAAAAAATAATAATCTTATACAAATTTATATAACCTAAAAAAATTCATTCTATAAAACAAATAAACAACATCTATAATATTTATTTAATTTTATTGTTAAATATTTATTATAACATCTATAATATGGAGGGTAGCCTTTCTTTGTCACCCTTCCCTTTGAGAAAACCAATGAATACGATATTACGAAGTATTAGTTAAATTTTGCTACTTCGTCAAATGCGGAAATGTAGTGTAAGTTGTAACCTTTCTTTGTCACACTGCTCTTTGAAAAAACTAATGAATATGAATTACTCATTAATGCCTTGTTTATCTGTTTTAGGTAATGACTTTTTGTTTTTTGGGCCAGGAATTTGAGTACATAAATTTATTATTTTTTTTTGTTTGGAAATTTAATAGTTTTTTTGTTATTTAAAAATAAATCTATATGAAATTATTATTTTTTTGTTATTTAAAATTCATTTATAAAAGTAAAAATGGATTTAACATGCTAAAAAGTTGTTAGGACACTTTGATTATATATAAATAATCACTCAAATATGAAAATCTAAAAATTTTTAGTAGGGCAAAACTTTATGGAAAGAATTATGAGAAAATAGTCATTTCATAAAACTTTTAGACTATGGCATTCATGGCCTTGTCTATATATTCTAGATACATAAATAATCACTCAAATCTGAGGATCTAACAATTTCTTATCTGTTTGGGCAAGACTAAGTTTAAATTTACCTAAATTTCTATGAAATGATTCTTATTTATTTATAATCCAAATGTTCCTGAAATTTTTCAGGATGTTGAATCCATTTTTGAATTCAAAAATGAATTTCAAACAACAAAAAATAGTGATTTCGTGTAGATTTATGTCACCAAATTCCAGTAAAAATAAATCTGATAGAATAGATAGATGAAACCATGCATTTCATGCCAATTCTAAATCATCTACAAAATGATGCTTTTCGGTAAAAAAATTCAAAGAAGCTTAGAAATTGTTAAATAGACAACGCCATTATTTTCACCCAGCTTCATTTATGCATAGTCTGCAAGCGAAACTGGACCAATTTGACTTTGACGACCGTTTTCAGCCATACTCTTTAAAATGTCGGAGAACTGAAGTTTTTAAGAAGGTATTTAAATCCTCTAAAGGAATCTGTTTCAAGCGTACCATTCCTTCAGCTTGTGCGTCCCAATGGATTTAAATGACTCTCAGTGCTTCTCTAATTCCCTGATTTAAAGATCATTCGAACATAATTCAGAAGATAGGATAATGTCGTGTTATAATAAACGAAACGAAGATATAGATAATACCGAGAGGCATTGCCAGATGGTCATCCAGGCTCCCGATAGCTTGATGAAGGGGAAGGAGCTCCAGATTGGATATCGGAAGGTCTCGTTGAAGAAGTTGCTGCACTGCTTGATGTTTTGTTCGGGTCTTGAGGAGGAGTTGCATTAATTCTAGGACGCTTTACTTGGTCATACAACCCCACCACACTATCCAGTTCTACGAAAGGAGGTTTCGTGGGCGAAGGAAGATTTTCTCGTTCACTTGTGAGCATCGACACCACCTGGGACATTGAAGGCCGCAACGCTGCAGCTGCTTGTATACACAAAAGACCAATTTTGATCGCTCTAATCCCTTCCTCCCACATATAACTGTCTTTCAACGTGGGATCGATAACTTCTAAAGCTCTCTCTGCTTTATACAGTCTCCATGTCTGGTAATTGGCCAATATCAACAAAACATATCACTTCAGTTAGCAACGGATCATAACGTTATGGAAATCTTAGAAAAATTCTACTTCAAGATGAGATCACATGAGCCATACTCTTTGGATGAGAAACTCCGTGTCATGAACCAAACTCTGACTCTTTCTTCCGCTGATAACCTCAAGTACAAGGACTCCAAAGCCAAATACATCTACTTTCTCTGTCAGCTGTCCGTGTAAGGCGTACTCCGGGGCCATGTAACCTCTGCACAATATATCTACAATGAAATCTCCATATCTTAACCCTCTACATGATCCATATTCTATGTATAATCGATCAACGTTTCGCCATTTTTCTGAAATGACCTTACTGAAATCTAAATCTGGGGATGGAATCTTTGTTGAAATTGAGAATGAAATTGATTGAAATGGCAGATTTGATTTCATCCCCAGGAGGGAAAAAGTTGGCATGCTATCCTACTGATCTTAGGATATATTGCACCTTGTAATTGCTTTATGTACTGTAATTTATTGAATGAATTAGTTTGGAGCCTCAAGATATTAACAGTAGAGAAAATTCTTACAAAGTTCCTGCAACGCTAGTGGTCACGTGGCTCTGATCTTCCGCGAAGAATCTGGCTAACCCAAAGTCTGCTATTTTTGGTCTATATTTACCATCCAGTAAAATATTGCTTGTTTTAATATCTCTGTGGATGATCCGAAAGTCCTCGTGAAGATAGGCTAGCCCACGCGCAGTTCCAACCATGATTTCATACCTCTCTTTCCAGCCAAGTAAATGATGTTCTGTTGCATCTGCAAAGCATCACATAGGAAAAATATTAGAAACCCACATATTCAAACTCGAACGAATCCAGGATACGTGCAGTGATTATGCAGGTAATGGGCTAGAAGGAACCGAATAGAATCTTGTCCAGACTACTGTTCTGGAGGTATTCGTAAACCAGTAGCCTTTCTGAGCTTTCAATGGAGCAACCAAGCAATTTCACAAGGTTCTTGTGCTTAATACGGCTGATGAGATTTGCTTCATTCAGAAATTCAACATCTCCTTGCCTTGAACCCATACACAACCGTTTAACTGCAACCTGACTGCCATCAGGTAAAACCCCCTGCACATCAATGCAATTCAAAATTATCTTTATTCTCCACTACGATCAATTGGAGCCGCTACTTTCAAAGCATATAAATGCTCACTTTAAAGACGGATCCAAAACCTCCCTCGCCGAGCTTGTTCTTTGCATGAAAATTAGAAGTAGCTTCCCTCAGAATATCGTACTTGAAAATGAATTCCGAATTCGATATAGTGAGCGGTAAGATAGAATCTCTTTTTTCACCTGCGCAAATAATTACAGGGCTTCCTTATATCTTGGTAAAGAAATAGGTGANCTTTTTTCACCTGCGCAAATAATTACAGGGCTTCCTTATGTCTTGGTAAAGAAATAGGTGAACAGTTCACAAGAGACAAGTTAATCATCCTATCTGAGATCCTTAAACCTGAATATTTAGCTGCAATTTCAGGACCCGCGGTTCTAGAATTCTGGTCCGGACGTTTGACACAAGAGAAACAATGCCTCCTGGAAATCAGTATGGCAGCAATGACTCCAAGCGTACCGCCAGCTACTACACCCAGTGCTATCCCAAACACCCTAGTTTTTTTTCGTTCTGCAAATTTGCACAAATATTCTCAGTAAATTTGTGTGTTAGTTCCCCAGAATTAAACCACTATATTACTTATCATCGTAAACTAGGTGAAGAATATACCGTAGGATACGGAAGGACTTTCTGCTGGCAGTGGCGAGAGAACAGAAATGTCGAAAAATTCATAAACCTCGTAACGCAAGTAGCAGTTCTCAGATCCGAATTGTGCCCCAAGAGCACCAGTTTGGCATAAGAATATATTTACGTTGGCTTCAGTTAGGCACGCTCCGCAGCTTGTCCGGGACAGATCTCTCCAACACTGCGCTAGGCTGTAGATCTTCCCCGTTAAATTAGAAGGGGCAGCGACTGAATCTGCAGCGAAAAGTTTGGGGCTCTGTTGAGCTATAGTGGTAATATTCGAGAGCAGAGCTTTCACAGCATTTGTGAACTGTTGTGGCTGACTGCTGTTGCCAGTGTTGCAAAGAGCACTTGTTGGCATTTTCTGCCTACTCTGAATGTCGCCGTAAAAACTATGATTGTCGTAACGCAAGAAGCAGCCGTCTAGTTGAATGAATCCAGAAGTGTTGTGGCATCCCTGAACAAGATTTGCTTTGGCCGTGGATGCGCACTGTTTGCAATCTGAAGAATCTAAATCTCCCCTGCACTGGACAAGCCCGTAAACAGTACTATTGCTGTTTTGCCCGTCGACAACAACACTAGAAATATTGAATCCGCTGGAATTAACATTCCTCACTAGTGATTCCAAAACCTTGTTTAGATTAAGCTGAAACGCGCTACCGTTTCTATATTTATAATTGCCGCTATTCCCACAATTGCTCCAAACGGTAGTCGTCTCCGGATCAGCTACTGTTAAGCACATAACCGCACATAGACTAACTATAAATAACACACTGCCGATTAATGATTTCATCTCCATTGCTATACCCACCTCCTCCTCAGCGCTTGCGCCCCGCCCGGTTCCGAGCAGAAGGCATGGCATTGTAGGGGCAGCTGTTATAATCCAATGGCCTTGTAAAGTTGACGTTGAAGCACTAATTTTTCAAAACCCTATCTATACAGGATTTGGGCGTTCCGAAGGGCTTTGTAGTTGCAGGGGATAGAACTTGGAGGGCGTAGAATACAGAAATTAGAAGCGTGACCAACTTGCCTTCCGTAAGAAAATCTTATCTTTGTTCTTGTGGTTCGTCCGTGCCCAGGGTGTCTGATTCCAACCCACTGACTGTGACCCGCTACCCACTCCACCTATTTACATGATACATAAAGGTCAGTTGCGACCGGATCAAATTTTATGATAGACTCATATTTTTATTTCAAAGGGTTTAGTCTTTGTACGTTGATAGCTCTAGATCAATGGTTGGTTGAGGGTTTAGATTTTTTTTACGTCGACAATATCGGAAGAGTCGTTGGTTGCGATTAAACGAAACTTGAAAAGCATATAAATATCTTTTAAGTTGAAAGAATTTAATTTATTTCGTTCCTTGAAATGAGTCTAAATCTATTTTAATTTCAGATATATTATATTTGAATGGAATATAAATATTTGTTATTGAAGGGTGAAAGAGTCAAAGTTGTTAGGTTAAACTTGACTTGACTTGGTGAAAAAGTCAAAGTTGTTAGGTTAATAGTGGTGGTTTCCTTAAGAGTGGTGGTTTACACATGGTTTTGGTAGGCTATAGTTTAGTGCATGTGGATTTGATCTTATGAAACCTATAACCAAAGTTGTTAGGTCAACAATGGTGGTTTCCTCAAAAGATAAATATATTAGGTGTTGGTTTTCCTAGTTTAGGGTTTCCAAGATAAATCATGGTGTCTTGTGTGTTTAATTGATGTTGTGCCTATTTTATGTTATTAACCTCTCTCACTTCCTACCATGTGGTATGAGAACTAGCCGACCTTGACTCTTCGATGAGAGTGGCCTGATGCAAGATCTATCGAGCCATAGTAAGTTGGTACAAGACCAGAGTGAAGCCCAATTGGCCTGGATGTAAAACTTGAATTTCTTTGTGGATTTGCAGATCGATTACTTGAATTTTGCAGATCGATTACTTGAATGGTCAAATCTGGTGATTGTGAGTATAGATCTTATGGATACATTGGTGTGTCCTTGGAAAAGGAGTCATAGGCAGAGATATAGTGACATGGAGTGGTTGAGATCATGTAAAGATTTGGCAGATATAGATTGATGGAAGAAGAATGACAGGGGCATCTGGTGGCCTGGCATGTTTCTAAGAGTGGGTTGTGTTTCAGAGGGTGTGTTGGAGTCGATCTTGCCTTTGCAATCATGATTGCCTTTGTTGCTTGAGAATGAATATGAAGACATGATCAATGTCTCTTATGTCAATGGTGTTTGCGGTATTGAGTGGGTTTGTTTGTCGGGTTTTATGTATCGAGATTGTGAGCGGGCTAAGCACATGGATGTAAAGGAGAGCACCTGGAAGTGGAGAAACGTTGTTTGTGTGAATCTCACTGGAAAGAAGGGAATTTATTGCACAGAACACAATTAGGAGTTTAGTCGCATGTAAGAAAGACGAATATGATTGTGAAGCTAATCCAAGTTTCCAGAGAAGAATCCATGTGCTTGGTGAGATGTGAGAGAGTGTATGCGGCTAGATTAGAGATGCTCACGTGCGGAGAGCAAAGGTGGATTCAACGTAGATTTGGTCGAGGCGATAGAGGTTGCGGGGAACGTCACAATGGTTGGTGTGGATCCCAAGAGAAGGTGTTTGGGACCGTGATGATAGAGTCACCCCATCTTGGTTCACTGATCGCCTAGGGAATTCACCCATGTGACTGATCGACTTGAGAAGTAATGGAAAGGACCTATTCTGAATGCATATAATGATAAAGAAGTATGGAGCTGTGAGCACGAAGGTAAATCTGGTGCCCCGATGCAGATATGGAACCGAAGGGTTTGAAGGGATCACGAGGTTGTGCAACACATGGTGGAAGAAAATAAATCGCAAGGAGAAAGGACAACGACATAAGTGAGTAATAATGATTTTTTTTTAATTTGAATGGAGATGAATGTAAATGAGCATACAACTATAAGAATTGGTTAGGCAAGAATTGGTTAGACATACTTACTCTTGGTTTAAAATTTCACGAATAAAGTTTAGAAATAAACCTAGGTGATAAAGGGAAACATGGGGAATTGAGAAATACCCACTTTGAAGGAGGTTTGACTTTAAATTTAAAACAAAATTATATATATATATAGTAAATTAAAAACTGTTTTTTTTTTTTAAATGAGTTTATTTATTACAGTTATCCATACCTTTTATGTAATTCACATGGAAAAAATTCATTTCTACATCAAAATGGTCAAAAGTGCAAAAAATGAGATTAATAACATTTTTATGTCACAATTGTTTTTAAAAAGAATATAGTGACTCACTTTTCGTGGTTGAAAACAAGGAAAACTACTTAAAAATAGGTTATGTTTTTTTTAAATTATGTTTAATTACCACTTGGAACTCTTCTTGTAAAATATGTAATCAGACACTATTGTCAAAACAAAGATTGAAAAAAAAATCATACTTAAACATTATTTTTCTTTACCTTTTTTTCAATTACACTTTATTATTTTTCAAAACCAACTAATTGAAAACTCCATATTTTCACTAACACTTAATTCTTTATCATTTTTAATGAATAATTAAAAAGATTAAAAACCATAAGTAATCCCATAAAATGACATATTTCTTAATCATATTGTGTTATTATTCAAAACCAATTAATTGAAAATAACACTTAATTCTTTATCATTTCTAATGAATAATTAAAAAGATTAAAATCCACAAATAATCCCATAAAATGACATATTTCTTAATCATACTTTGTTATTATTCAAAACCAACTAATTGAAAAACTCCATATTTTTACCAACACTTCTTTATCATTCTCATTAAATTATTAAGAAAATTAAACGCTACAAGTGATCCCAAAAGATGACATAAAAAAATTGAAAGGAAAAAGTAATATCCAAAGGCCAAGTGACATTATAAGTCACATAATAGTGAAAGTTGTTCCATTAATTGAGGGTTACATAATTTCATAAAAAATGTATTTTATCGACCTTTAATCTACATGTTTAAGAGAAGAAGATAAGTATTCATTAAAAGGTTAAACATATTTTAGGCGGATTTCTTGTTGGTTCCACTTTTCAACCTATCTAGAAATTTGAAAATATTTTTAATAATATTTGGATTTTGGAATAATATTTTTAATAATTAAAAATATAAAATTTTAAATAAATATTTAAAGTTTGAAAATATTTTTAATAATTTTTAGATTTAAAAATAATATTTTTAATAATTAAAAAATAAATTTATAAAATATTTTTAGAATAAATATTTTATTAATTGTAAAAAGTAATTGATTTATATGAAGTTTTATAATTAATGTAGTTTCTACTATTTCAATAAGTAAAATCAACGTAAAGGGATTCGAAAAGGACACCAAATATTAAGTTCATGTTCATGAATGAATAATACATTATACTATTTTTTAAATTTAAATGTTGTTTTGTTTAGAGTTTTAAATCTTAATTTTTAAGAATTAAATATTGGCAAGTTATATTAGTAATTATTTTTAATTTATAAAGATTTAAAGATCTGTAAATAGGTTAATTTTTATTTTTATTTTTATTTTATAATGAAAATAATTTTATTTTATTAATTTTATAGTTTAAAGGTTTAATATTTTAGTTTTTTTTTTCAATAATATTATCTATTTAATTTTGTTCGAAATTTGATTAGAAATTGTTGTAAATTTAAATGGTTAAATCTATTTCATTCTAGCTCTCCAAGAATTTTCAAGACCTTAAATACATTTATGCAATTTAAATAACATGATTTTATTCAAATTTCTATAACCAAATTTTAATAAAAAATACAAAGCTTTCCTAAATATCCATAAAATAAATGTTTGAAAAATGTATAAAGTGATTATTGATGTTTGTTATATTAATGCAATTCATAAATATTTATGAGAAAATATATTTATGTATTATTACAATGATAGCAACTAAGAATAAATTTGAATTTTTTATTTTTTAAAAATATTTTTAATGATGATGATGATGATTAATGTCCACTAAGATCTAATTGGTCTATCAAACCTTAAGAGGGTAAGTGATTACTTGTGATTCTTTAAAATTTTGTTTCTATACTCGAAAAGCATTAAGAGAAGCTTTCCAAAATCACCATACTTGTAGTGTTTAAGATATTTATAAACCACATAAATATCACAAACACCAATAATCCCCATACACATTTTTCAATAATACATGAAACATATAATCTTATAGATATTTACTCTCAAACACCAATAATCACCGTACACATTTTTCAATAATACACGAAACATATAATCTTATATATATATACTAACCGCATCAATATCTTAAACACCAATGATCACCCTACACGGTTTTCTCAATGAAGTAAACTTGAACCTCTAAGTGATCACAATTAGAAAAAGTTCATTAATAAAGTATCTACTAGCGTATCTATAATTCCCTTTTGTTAAGAGTTATTTTACACGACTATATTCGTGAAATAAACATGGATAAACGGAATTTTATTGTGATTCACTTATAACAGTGTGACTTACTTGTGATGAAGAGATGTCATTGCTAAAAGTGATCTACATAATTATTTGGGTTTTTCTCGGAGATGTTATAGTTAAAAGTAAATTTACATGATTATTTGGGTTTATAAAATGATTTTTTCATAAGACTTAGAAGTTATTGGATTTTGCAATTTGGGATTAAAATTTGAAATTTATGATTCTAGTTTTTTTAAGAAATTTATATTCTAACTTACAATTCATAATTATAGTTAAAAAGTTATAGCATTAGCAAGTTGACTAGTCTAAATAACAATTTAGCCTTGTCCACCTCATCACAATACATGCAACGACCTAAGCACCCTATGCACACCCACCTCAATGACCTACATGTGCATACATCAACAATCTATGCACATGAAAGGAAAGAAATCCATCAATTAGAATGCTACATCTTTGTGTCAACAACACATGAAACCCTATGGGATGATCAATGTTCGAATGTTAAGGAACCAAACCACCTTTGGCAACTAAATTGACAATCTTGTGATTGCATGTAACATTGTAATTTCTATGTCTAGATTATGCCATATGAAGGATAGCATAGGAGTAGTAGAGAATTTTCTTATTTTTCTTCTAATTTTCACATATCAATGTACAAATCTTTTAAATGGTGATATAAAAATTGCCCCAATCTAATTTTGATTTGATTCTCATGAGAATTCAACGGATATACCATTGAATAAATGAAAGTTTGTAAGTGATATACACCAATTCAAGAGATTATACATAAATTATGAAATTGAAGGATCTTTATTCATTGAATTTAGTGGGAACTTATAATTAGATCTCTATCACAGAAGAACGTCCTGAACAAGGATATAGTTAAACTTAAGTAATCCAAATTGAGACATTCAGGGAAAAAAATTGCAATGCTTACTACTCTTGAGGATTGTGCAATAGTTACTATGAAACATTTTCTCTTCTTTATGGTAGCTTTTGAATAGTTTTTGAAGACCTCCTTTATCTCCTCATAAGAAATTTGGGAAATGTCACCATTTCCAATTTGACAGATTCAATGTCTCTATCCATTCCTCTCTAACACCTCTAAGAAGTACCAACTTGAGGGGCTTTGGGTCTAATTTCTAGTTGGTATATCTTTTATAGTTGAACTAAGAGCTCTCAACACAATATTCCAATGATTCTTTTTCTTCTTAGGTCATCCCAAAGATCTCATCTCTAATATTTCTAACCTTACAATAATCTATGTATTTATTTATATAGACTTGCTTCATCTTCTCCTAGGTATTGATGTTATTTTCATCAAGGCTCATAAACTAGCATAATGTTTCTTCCTTCAAAGTACATGGGTATAGCCTTGATATTTTCACATCATTTTTATAATCACAAGTTTTGTAGAGAACTTCAAATTCAAAATATTTATGTATCATGATTTTGTGTAATATGTCCCCGAAAGTGGGGAAAGATAGAGGGATTAATATTTTGCATCCTTGTTTCTTCCTTTTTTTTTTTGAATGGGAAATTGAAAATCCACTGGATGAGCTTCTCATCCTACTTCTTCTACAATAATGTTCAAAGAATGAGGTCCTTTAATAGGCTCATGATTTTTTGACCTCTCTTATGTTTGGGAGTGAAAGATATTTATAGCTACTATTGCAACAAATTATCCCTCTTTCCTTCATTTATAATTCCCATCAAGCTCTTCTATGAATTGTTGTATCTTAACTAGGCTTCTTGTAATAGACTATCTTAAAAGCTCCTCTTACTTTGCTTTATCTCACGGATTTTGAACACTTGTTTTTCTTAAAATACGTATTTTTCCCATAGCCTATTGTTTTCTACTTACACTATAAATATATTTTTTTGGGTAGAAAATTTCCTAATTTATCCCTATGACAATGCATGCATTTTTCTTAGATAATTATTAAAAGCAAAACAAGAAAAATACTACACAAACTATCATCAAGGACAAATGTCGACCTTCAATCTAGCATCCCTTCTACAATGCATATCCTATTATGAGAAATTATACCTATTATAATTTTTAGCAACCTCTTCAATAATGGAACCAAAAAGTGTTGGTATACCAATTTAAAACAATATATTTTTGAACCCTGTGAGCTTACTTTAATCGTAAATCCTGGATCACACAATCTTAAAGGTACCTACACTATATATGTAAACAACAAGAACTAAGCTGGAACAAAATATCAAGTTGAAGAGTACTAAATTCTCTATAATCTATGACGCAACTATTTAATAGATAATCATTTATGAATGTTGGGAATAAATATAAATAACCACGTTCATTCAACAATAAACTCAACAACATTTTCTTACAAAAGTTTATCTTAAAATACTATATGTTTATTCAATGTTAATTGAAAAAAAAACAATATTAAAGTTTATTAAAATGAAATAACAAAATAAAATAATGACAGAAGACAATAATGATAAAAATAAAATCACACTAAAACACATGCATGATTAACAAATAGATTCATTAGTTTTCATCCTTTGAGTGGGACTTGAATCAAAGAGGATTGATGAATCTTTAATCAAATTCTAATTTAAACATGCTATAGTAAGACTTTTGTTAATCAATATAAATTGGAATTACAATTGACTTTATTATAAATGTAGTTTAAAATTTACACTCTTTGAGCTATTGTGACCTAGTTAAATACAAGAGAGTGCTTGAATTCCATAGAACAAATCCACAAATATCCCTAAAGTCCATCCATTTAATTCCTAATAAAAAAGAAATGTTTTTCTATAGTAAAAATCACTAACTTGTGGCTAAGTTGTGCAGTTATGAACTCTAGTTTTATCATTACAATTTCTTCATGAAACACCTCACATCATGCTAAATTTAACACCAACAATGGGTGTCACAATCCCTAAAACTTCTCTTGTTTCTAAGGGTTGGAAAGATATGCAACTTTACCTTAACGATGTAATTATTAATTTATTAAGGGTTAGAGTTTCCCCTTAAAGTGCTTTGTATAGAAGTGTTCTTTTAACAATAACAAGAGTGATTTTACAAGATCATAAATAAACCAAAGAAGGTGAACACGTATTAACAACTCAATCTGCAACATGAAACACCTTTAGATCATAGAAGTAGGTAACTCAAGCATCCTGTCACACTTCCTTGTAATTAATCCAAATCACATTAATTAAAAATCACTTTTTAGATAAAATTGAAATGACAATTAATTGATAACTTGACAATGTTTTAAGTACATAATGGGAATGTTCTGTAGTTTTAATAGGCAAAGATATATAGCAAAGCTAAGTGAAATTGAATAATTCTAGGGCTCATCAACAACTTCTCTCCAATGTATGCAATTGATAACTTGACAATGTTTTTATGTATATAATGGGAATGTTCTGCAGTTTTAATGGGCAAAGATATATAGTAAAGATAAGTGAAATTAAATAATTTTAGGGCTCATCAACAACTTCTTCAATGTTTGTTTTTGGGTTTTCTTGTTAAAACTTAACAGAGTTTTTTTAACATGTTCTCTTTCCTTAAGGCCCTTCCAGAAAATGAATATAGACACAAAATTAAGAAATTAAGAACAAATAATGATGGTGAATGAGTAAAAAAAACTCTTCACCCTTATTACACTACATAGGGCATTCAAATATTACACATTATTATATATAAACGATATAAAAATGTTGTTCATGAGAGAAAGAAAGGAACCTTTTAGGAATTTCCTAATTACATGTTCATCTAAGGAATATAACTCTTATTTTTGGGTAGAAGTTATCAATTTTGTCAATTACATATTCATCTACACTTCCATTATACACATATTCCCGATGAGAAAGGAAAATACTTATAGACAAAAGGTGTAACATCTAGTTCCACTGATCACATTATAACATTGACTTATTCTTTGAGGACACTTGTGAGCAAGAGAACCGGTATAAAACTTAGTACATTATGATTTCCAGTTTGATTTATATGCTTATGTTTTGATTATGAGTTATACTGTGATGAGCATTGAGATTTATATGTTTTTTCTAGATGTATATATTGACAGGTATTATGATGAGTTTTCCTGAGTGTGCAGGAAACATGATAGGTTGAGGATGTGGATGGAATCAACATACTTCCTTGGACTCCATATTGAGTCAGGGAGTGGACTTGTATTTTAGTTTCAATATTTGATTTATACACATGAGTTATATGATGATTTCAGTATGAATATTATATATATGGATTATTGACATTGTTCTTGTCAGTGGATGCAGGCATGGTGACACTTGCTAATCCGACTCACATATGTAGTAAAGGGGGTCATGCACAAAAACCAGACGAAAGAGGGAGAGGTGTGGCAGCGTCCCTGTCACAAGCTACTAGCACTCTCACCGTGACCTGAATGAAGGTTAATGATTACCTCGTTCCAAGGGTCCACGATGTCGTGAGGGTATACCGAGACAGACTCTCACAAAGAATTCTAAGGGGTGTGCAATAAGGTGGAATCCTTATTACTTAGAAAAGAAATTAGTCTCTCACAAGGTCGACTAGTGGTGTGTTGACTCCAAGTGTCTGAAAAACTTCCAAAGTAGTAAATGACGAGTGGCACCCTTGGAGCACGAAAATGCGTCTTTAAGGGAACGTCACGTAAACGAAATTGTTTTTCAATAAAAATCTAGAAGATTTAGAAAAAAAAATACTTAGACTTTGTTAGAAAAGAACATTCAATTCATTAGTAAATCAAACTAGAAAACTAAGGAAAGTCTAAGTCTAAGATGTTGGACTAAATAAAATTTAAATGGTCATAAAGGGAGTTAGACTAGTAAATTAAGTAAAAGAAGAAATAAGAATAAAATTTGGGTATGTGCACATGTGTGCATGAAAATAATAAAAATGAATTTTTAAATAAAATAAAATAAATTCATGAGAGAATAGGTGATCAACATAGAGTTAGCATCCTAAGCCAATCAACCACTAATCTTAACTAAAAGAAGACTCCTAATCAAAATCAAACTAAAGTTAGTTAGGGGACACAAAATAAATGAGGAATTGGGGAACTAAGAGACAACTAGGAGCAAAAATAGGAACAAATTGGAGAGTGTGAAGGAAAATGATTAATTAAATAAAATAAAAAAAGATTTAACATGTGCAACTTTGGGAGAGTGTGACATGTGTTGTGGGTAAATAATACTTAATATAATTATTTAAAATTATTTATTTGTGCATGATGGGACAAATGTCATTGCAAAATTTCCTATAAAAGAAATGGTGAGGAAGAGATAACTTACCTTATTGTTGGATGAATGTTATGCTACTTAAATTTTTATTGACTAGTTTACTTGTGGAGAGTTGGGATGCAAACTTGTGCAAGAGGTGGAAGCCTCTCCTTGCGAGGGAAAGTTTGTGCTATTGAGTTTGGTTTTCCGTGTGTGGCTCCTTTGTGGATCGGGGGGATAAGGGGGAAGAAGAGTACCCCTAGCACTGGCTGGGAGGTACCGGTGAAGTCCTTGGATTAGCAGGTGAAAGGAAGGATCGTTGTGCAAGTCTGGGTTTCAGAGCAAAGAGCAACTTCGTCATCTTCTGGTTACTATCTTGGCACAATCCCCATTGGGATTATAAACATCTTAGGTGATGGTAATCCTTGAGATTATAGATTGATAATGAATATTGTACGCTTCATGCAATTATTTGTGAATTAATAATTGTTTATCATGAATTTAAATTCTAGTGATTAAATTTCTATTACAGTGTTGTGGTGAAATTGTTAAGCTGGATTTAACATTGTAGGAAACATTAAATTCGTTAGCAAATACTACGTTGGTTATGTATATATATATATATATATATATATCCTTCTTAGGGTTATCATTCTTTACTGGTATATAAATCAAAGACATTTAATCTCTATTCTCCTTACTGTTACCATATTTATGTTGGATTCCATAAACCTATATAATCATATGTATATATATTTTTTCTTTGGATTGATGTCCACCATTGAAGTCGAGGTCGATCATGTCTGCCCCTAATCTTTCTTTTCTTTCATCCTGCACTATTGATAAGAGTCTCTCACATCGCCTTAGATCCACTTAAATTCTCGGTAATATCAATTCATGAGAAACTGGCAAAGATAGGGTTTTCCTCGCCTGGGTTAATTGATGAATTTCATGTTGCTTTGATTCTCGGTGAACTGCATATCGTTGAAGTTTTGAGGAATCGTGACTTCGTCTCCATGCAGAGTATGCGTGTGGTCTTTCAGAGGTGCATCAATAAGTTATTGTTGCTCAAAATTAAATAAATAAAATTTAAATGTAAAGAAATCAACAGAATTGAATAGGTAATAACCATGACTTGTGGTTTCCGAAGTGCAAGTAATTTGAATTAATAATAACCTTTAACCATATCCAAAGCTATTATTGTGTTGGAATTTGAATTGAAGCTCATAGAGTGGTCTTGTTTAACTATTGTATCCTTGCGTGAACCTTGAAATCTCATTATGAGAATCTATGACTGCCGACAGATGACATTAACTCGTGATAGTGCACTTCAATATCATTTATATACATAGGTATCGCGTAGTAATAGATTATTCTAGAGTACTCTTGTAGTTAGAAACCTGTGTTAACAACGACGATCAAAACTTTCACCCAATATTCTATCTTAAGGAAGGAAATCTAAATTACTATTTTTTTGAATCCTTCTGACTTAACTGGTTGTTGCTCTCGTTGTTCCTGTATCGCCCAACAACTTTTTAAATAACTAGTTTGTGTTGGAGAAATTCCTATTTTTGGCATACTAGTTCAGTGGGAGTAACACTAGTTCAGTGGGAGTTAACTGATTAGTTCTATTTTAGACTTTCTAATCTTAGACCATCACTATTATGCATGCATTCCTAATTATAGGATGTCATTTCCTATATGAGTGAAGATCACTCACTCATTGATTAGGTCATAATACACATTTACTCTCATTCTTCATTATGTATATCTCTTCATTTTCTTGATAATCTTTGTTTGTGTATGCTTTAACTAGGTCTCTTGTGCAAGTTTCCATGAAACAATGACATGGTATCAGAGCCGAGCTGCTTGGAGCAACCCAGACAAACCAGAGAAGAGTGAAAGATTCCTTGAGTAAACCTAGTTTCCGCAATCGTCACGACCTATCCCTATCGAAAGGGGTGACGATTGGAATCAACGTGGCCTATCCTTGTCGAAGGGTGCAACGGTCGTTCTTAGACTTAAGAAATTTACTTTTTCCAGGCATCGTCACAGCCTATACACAGCCAAGGTGCGACGTTGTCGCAATGTGTTATTCATCTGGGGTGCGACGATTCATTTTTTCACAATCGTCGCACTGTTTACTTCACTAAGGGTGTATCGATTGAGCATCATCGCACTTTACCCTTCTCTAGGATGCGGCGATTCAATAGCCCTCCAATTTATTTTTTTTGCAGTAAAGTTGCGATATCTCAAAATCCGCGATCTGGGTCAGGTTGAAATTTTTACCAGAGACATATAACACAGGGATGCTCATGCTCACCAAAAATCTCCAAAACCCACATCATATTTTAGGAGATATAGCTTTTTTTTATCATATATATAGTTGTCATCGCACCGTCAGTCATATATAAGAATCCATGATCTGGGTTTTCAAGATCTTTTCAGAATCAATAGCAGGATGGAGGCGATGCAACTTCTTCAATCAAGTCTAGTGATAATACCCACACCGTACACCTATTTTAAATGGAAGCCGAAGGACACATTCCAACTCAAAAGAAAAGGACTGTATAATTTGACGATGACGACATAAACATAACCTACATCAATGCTTGAGAAGACCAGATGGATGAATCGTAAGGATGAGGACACATGATTACTTCTTGAGGTAATCTCCATTGATATATGGTTTCATGTTTCCGCATTCAAGACTCCAAATGAGATCTGGACCACATTCGAAGGACTCTTTGGAAGGCAGAATGAGATGCGAGGTCATATGTTTGAGGTAGAGTTGAATACCTTAGACCCTAAAAGTTTTGATAATATATAAGATTTATTTACTAAATTTAAGAATTTTCTATTGAGCTTGGGTGAATGTGGTGTTGACAAGTCTACACAAGAGAAACAACTTATTCTAACAACCTTGGCCAAGATAGGACCAGAATATTCTTTATATGTCTCCAATTTCCATTCTGGCAGATGTCTTTTGGGCGCAAATTCGAAAATGCCTATGATGGCTCAGTTCATTGAGTCTCTCACACAAGAGAAGACAAAACTCATACAAATGGGCCTCATGAAATATCCCAAAGCACATGCACTCACCATGCATGATGGAAAAGGGTCATCCAATTAGAAATCGAAGCAGAAACGAAAGGAGTTATTACATCTAGAGTCAAAGAAGGAGGGATATTCCAAACCCTTCAAGGATTCTTCAGGTTCCAAAGATTCTTCAAATTCCAAAGGAAAGAAGAAGAAGAAGGGAAAGCAGTGCACATATTGCAATAAACCGAATCATGAAAGATCCACATGCATGAATAAGCAGATCGATCTTATGACACATGTACTTCAGAAGAATAACCTTGGAGACTTCATTCCTGAAGGAGCCAAGAATAAGAAGGAAGAAGACCATGCGCCTAAGAAAGGTAATCATCATGCTCTAGTTGCAATTAATTCCTCATCTGATTCATGGATTATAGATTATGGTGCATCACATCATATGGAATCTAAAGAGGAAATTTTTACTTCTTTGAGTTCATGCTCTGGACCTCCTATTCTCATGGGGGATGATACTCCAATAACAATTACAGGAGAGGGAAGAGTGAAACTTCCTAGTGGAAGTTTTGAGAATGTTTTACATGTTCCAAAGCTTTCTATAAATCTTGTCTCAGTTTATCATATCACTCAAACAGGTAAAATGGTTGAATTTACATCAGATTCAGTTACTGTACTTGACATGCATGAGAGTTTCATTATTGCAGTTGGTTAGGTAGATCACAAATCACGGTTGTATAAGTTCACTAAGTTTATTGACTATAACTCATCTTTGCTACTTACACATGCTAATGATAGTAGTAGAATATGGCATGAGAGATTTGGTCATTTAAAATTTAGGTACATGCAACGACCTTCCAAGCAAGGAATGGTCAAAGGCTTTCCAAACATTCAATTTTTTGAAGGGGTTTGTGAAGGATGCATACTTGGAAAGCATCCTGAAGAGAAATTTGAAAAGGGGAAGGCAAGGAGAGCCTCCTCTTCCTTGTATCTTCTTCACAGTGATCTCATGGGTCCATTTCCACATCTTTCCATTAGCAAAGCAAGGTATGTTCTTAAATTTATTGATAATTACTCACGCTATACTTGGGTTTGTTTTCTCAGACAAAAAATTGAAGTTTTTGAGCATCTCAAATACTTCAAAGCTCTAGTAGAGACACAAAATGGGAAGAAAATCAAGATCCTCCATACAAACAATGGGGGTGAGTATATCAACAAATATGTTCAGAATCTTTGTCGTGAAGCTGGTATCTAGTTGTAACACATAGTTCCATACACTCCATAATAGAATGGAGTTGTTGAAAGGAAGAATGGGTCTCTCAAGGAGATGACCAGTTGCATGTTGCATGCAAGATCACTTCCTTCCAAGCTTTGGGAAGAGGCACTAAACTGTGCCGCTTACATACATAACAGATCACCTCACATATTTGTTGAGGATATGACACCTTTTGAGGCTTGGACATGTGACAAACCAGATGTCACACTTCTGCATCTTTGTATCTAGAGAATGGGCCCATATTCCTTCTGAAAAGAGGAAAGCCTTAGATCCGCAGGGCACACCTTGCATATTTGTGGTATATCCAGATGATGTGAAGGGATACATATTGATTGATCCCTGTACATACTGGCTCATCATTGAGTGCACTACTAAGTTTGAGGAGAGTCCTTTGCATGCACCTCCAGTGCAACATGTAGAGACTCTTGTGCTTCCATCGGTTCGAGAAATCAAAGATGATGATTCCACACACTCAGATGCTACATATTCAGACACAGATTCAGAGGATTATGTACATGTAGATGAGCAGGTAGTACAAGAAAATGAGGAGACAACGTTGGAGATTCAGAAAATTCCCAAGTGGGCACAATCCACACTTCAGGGAACAAGAAACCTTATAGGGGATCCATTGGATTCTAGGAGGACTTGATCTCAGTATGTGGATCCTTCTCATGTACTTTCAGCTTCTGAACCAGCGATGCCCATGCATTGCTATATGGTTCAATATTCTGATCCACATACCTATAGTGAGGTTGTTGGCAATCCACTATGGGAATAAGCCATGCAAGAGGAGCTGACTCTCTTCTAGAGAATCAGACTTGGGATCTGGTTCCACTTCCACCAAGGAGGAAACTTGTTAGATGCAAATGTGTCTACAGGACCAAGAGAGAAACAAATAATCATGTGAGAAGGTACAAGGAAAGATTAGTTGCAAAAAGATTTTAGCAGATTAATGGGATAGATTATGATGAGGCCTTTGCTCCTGTAGCAAAGATGGAATCCATTCGCTTGGCTCTAGCCATTGCAACAACCAAAGGATGGGAAGTTCACCAGATGGATGTGAAGAATGATTTTCTTCATGGTGACCTTTCAGAGGAGATCTACATGGAGCAATCATAGGGGTTCACTCAAAACCCATCTTTAGTATGAAGACTGAAGAAGTCTCGCTATGGCCTCAAGCAGGAACCTAGAGCATGATATGAAAATATGGATTTTTACTTGCTTTCACATGATTTTGTTAGATGTAAATCTGATTCCAATGTTTACATGTTGAGGACTACTAACTCTGTGATGATATTAGTACTCTATGTTGATGATATTTTGATCACTGGTAGCTCTGATTCAGCCATTGCTTTGGTCAAAGATATTTTACATGAAAGGTTCTCTATGATGGTCATGGGTCCACTACACTTCTTTCTTGGTCTTGAGATTAGTCAGGATGATTTCGACATCAAAATTTCTCAGGATAAGTATTCAGGGATCTTATGGATAAATTCCACATGACATACTGTAAGTCTTCACCTACACCCTTCTTATCTGGGATTAGACTTGAGGATTATGGGGATACACCATTAGTGGATGACACTTTGTATCGAAAGTTGGTGGTGAGTCTTATGTATCTCACCCACACCCGTCCAGATATCTCATATGCGGTAGGAGAAGTTTCCAGATACATGCAGGAACCCCATGATCTTCATTGGAAGGCTGCCAAGCACATCCTCAGATATGTTCAGGGAACCATGAGTTATGGGATTCACTATGCAGCTGGTTGTGCATTAGATCTCATAGGCTTCACAGATTTAGATTGAGTTGGTGATAGCACAGATCACAAGTCCACATCTAGGTACACTCTCAGTTTGGGGTCAGGCCCAATTTGTTGGTCAAGTAAGAATCAATCAACCATTGCTTTATCTTTCGCAAAGGCTGAGTACAGAGGAGTAGTCAATTGTATCATTCAAACACTTTGGCTTCAACACTTCCTTACCAAGATTGGTATCCAGTTTCATTGTCTGCTATCATATGGTGTGACAATCAGAGTACACTGAGATTTTGCAGAGATCCAGTACAACAACAACGAACCAAACACATTGAGGTCCACATGCATTTTATCAGAGATTTAGTACATGCCAAGATCATTGATTTGGAATTTTTTCCTTCCTATGAACAGATTGCTAACATATTCACCAAGACATTCATTGAGCATAAGTTTTAGACTTTGCGGGATCGTCTTGCATTGAAGAACACAGTTGCCTAGAAACTACCTTTTCTTCTTTTGATACATTGTCCTTTGAGGGGGGCTTTTGTTCCTACATGGTTTTCCCTCTTTCCTCGTTCTTATTCAATGTTCATCAGTTGCATTGTACATGAGTACCTAAAATGACCTAGTAGCCGAGAATCATTTTTTACTCCATAGTGATGTTCAGGGGGGTGTTGGAGAAATTCCTATTTTCGGCACACTAGTTCAGTGGGAGTTAACTAACTGGCTCTATTTTATACTATGCATGCATTCCCAATTATAGGATGTCATTGCCTATATGAGTGAAGATCACTCACTCATTGATTAGGTCATTAGATACATTGATTCTCATTCTTCATTGTGTATCTCTCTTCCTTTTCTTGATAAGCTTTGTTTGTGTATGCTTTAGCTAGGTCTCTTGTGCAGGTTTCCATGAAACACTGACAGTTTGCAGTGCGATGGTGATTGACCTTTATATCATGAGTTATATGCATGGTTACACCAAACTTTAATACGAAGTAGTGATTTGAACCAATATTATTTTATCTTAATTATTATCTTCAGTTCACGATTAGGAAAGGTATTTATGTAAGTCAAATTTTTATGCTATAAATTTTCTCCCAATCATCCTAAATCAATTTACGATTTCCCTGATCACTTTTAAATTGATTCTCAATTGGTTCGCCTCTGTAAATAATATAGATATAACATTTTTGAAATAGATTCTTAAAGGAGGAAATTTTTGGTGGATTACGACTCTCTAAATTATTTATTTAAAATTGAATAAGTAAAGTATATCACCTTTAATGGTAGATATGGATTATGGAAGGTAGTGTTTAAGTTTCATTGAAACAAGTCTTCAATTTCTTAAATAAAATTAATTAAGTAAAGTGTGTCACCTTTGATGGTAGATGTTGAGACCTAAGTCTTCACCCTTGCCCCTCCTGTCTCATTTCCCTATACCTTCATGACAACTTTATTCCTTTTCTCGCTGGTTGAGTCAATTTCCATCTCTAAATGAATTGGTTTCTATCATTTTCTTTCTTGATTGAGGCTTTGTGCATTTTGTTTCTCTTTTCTGGAAGGATAATTACATGTTGTGATTTGGTTCAGAATGCTTGTCATCATGTTTTCCATTGATCGAGATCAAAACAGGTTGACCATGCCTTTTCGTATGCACAGGGAATGCCCATGAACAAAACATAGCAGTTCAAAGTAGTCATTTCCGGGCCTGGATTGTGAAAATAGAAAGGATAATTTTTCAACGGTAAAGATCCAATAGGCTGATCAAATCAATGAATCTCATCCATTAAGGGGTCTAGAATAGCAGGGGGTTTAACTACTGAACATATAAACTTCACTATGTAAATTTGACGTTCGGTCGTCTGAACTCATTATTGTTCAAGTCTTACGAGCCTCAAAAAGTCGAATCCCCAAAATTCCATCGATAAGGTTTCCATCCACGAGCTAGCTTACACCACTGAAGCCCTAAAGTACCGGAGACCCAAAAAAATGACGCATCACTTAGCGAGTCCGGGCCTCCGGGAGATATGTGTGCAGAACATTCAAGAGCCTCTAAACCCCGAAGAGACAGAGATGTGTGGAATCCATCAGTTTATCCACATGACATTCATCTAGCACTGACACGTGGCATCCATCAACTAATACACGTGGCGCTCATTTTAAACACATTTGGGACTAACATCTGTTCTATTTGAAGTGACATGTCTCACCCTTATTTTTGTGACATGTTAACGATATGACGTCAGGATACCACGTTAGATTCCGGAGATTGTCCTCCGAGAGGTTTCCAAGCACAAAATTCAGAGGCTCCCAAACCCCAAAGAGCCAGAGTCCCAAAGTCCTGAAATGTTTAAGGATAAAGTTAATCACAGGTTAATTAGAATAAGCATGAATTAATTACTCTGGGAGATTATTACTCTAGGAGATTTCGATCCAGAGCAAACCCAGTTCTCCGGAGCTCCGAATTTCTAAAGTATAAAATCTCCCAAACACCAAAATTGGCGCCATCTCTAAATATGGTTAAAAGAATTCTAGAATTGGCAGAAGGTTAAAAATTTAGCAGACCACGACTAGTCCATCAGAGAGAAAAATAAGAAGAAGGCATACCTCTTCCTCAAGCAGATAAGATGAAGAAGCTGCCAATACAACTAGTTATTCTCCTAGTGGCCTCCAATAGAGAATTGTATGACAATGCTCGATACAAAACAAAATTCTGTCACTTCTGATCATTTCCTGTCAAACCTCGGTTCACTCTAGCATTCACATCAGTCTATCTTCAATGCTAGTGGTAGTTTTAGTTATTTAATTGCAAGAATCTTTCAGATTAGGTTAATAAGTGGTCTTTTATGTGTGATAAGAAACACTCTTTTTTGAATTAAATCAAGTGTGAAGTATACATTGCTATACTCTAACAATTTCCAATTAAGTAAATAAGTTGTTTTACAAATGGTGGCGTAGAGTTAAGCCTTAGTCCCAAATGGACGAGAGCCAATGCAACTATGATAAATATGTAGTTTTTGTATGTTTTGAGGGTTGAGTTTTTGGGGAAAAGAAGATCAATACATCAGTGGGTTCAACATGTTCTATGCATGGATTAAATCTCTCTACCTGGTGAATATGATCTTGATGAGAGTGTTTTGTTCAAATATTCATGTGTTTTTTTATCTTATCTTGAATGCAGTTTTGATTTGAACTAAGTACATTTCATTTCCTTCAGCTATTGTATAACTTATCTTTGATAATGTGAAACTTATAAAAAAACTAATGCTTTGGCAAAGATTTGTTTTGTTTCAACCTGTGGGAATAATTGTGTTCTTGATACATGCTTAATGTATTCAAATGATATTTTAAGTATTAAACTTCTGTAAGCAAATTATTCATTGTCTGGTTTGTTGATTCCCTTTGTTTTACCTCTATTATTTCACTTTTCTGTCATTTGTGTGCCACCAACCAAGGAGAACCCTCATCTATAACATTTTTCCAACCTAACCATGCTCTTTCCTTGGTAAAACCGACCCTCTAGATGACCAACTAAATAAAGAAAATCAATCATTCCAAACTTGAGGTGGCCTAGCTTTGCCCTTTAATAGTCAGGTGCATAAATTAGGACCAACATCTTCTGGCACCATCGTCGAGGAATAGAGTAACATGATATATTTCCATGGGAGAACGAAAACGATCATATCTGACGTTTGACGGTGAAAAAATATCACACACATTCAAACTTCCATCTTTCACCTGGTGACTCCACTGAGTGAACTTCACAAAATAAATATTGGATCCCAAAAAAGGACTCAAGAGATCCAAATATGAGCACATCAAATCCACTAAGGCTCATCCTAACCCTAAGAAGGACACAATAGTCTCCAAGCCAGAAAGAAAAATAAGAAAATCCACCATAGCTCAAAGATATACCTCACCCCTCAAGGGTAAAGTTGCACCTAAAGAATATGCTTTTGTCCATTATCACAAGCAACTTGAATTTGCTATCCCTGAGAATTGCAATTCCAAGGAACCTCAGACACCTTCAGCTACTTCCTCTACTTTATAATCTAGTCCAACATCCACCCCTGTATCTCCAATCAATCTTCAGATTCCTATTGTCCAAATAATGGTTGTTAACATGATGGATGCCATTATTGCTGCCAGATATGCACCCCTAGTTTTTCCTGTAGGATTACATGCACTCCCAGTCACAGATTACATGAAATATTTTCCAAGATATAATGGGGAAGGGGATGTCATAGCTGAGGAACATCTGGTAGCCTTCTACAACTTTGCATACAACTTTAACATTGATTATGCAGATGCGTGGATGAGGTTTTTTGTACAAATCCTCGATGGGGAGGTAAGAAAATGGTTCTTGGGCCTCCCTCCAGCCTCCATTGTAGGTATTGAGGCGTTATATGAAGCTTTCATAAGACAATGGGGAGATAGAAGGGATTATATGTATTACATCACTAAGTTTTGGGTCCTTAAGATTAAGAATGGTGAGTCTATTTTGGACTTCACCAAGAGATTTAATAATATGTATGGTAGAATCCCAAATGAGATAAAACCAACTGAAGCCTTTGCCAAGATAACTTATGCCAATACATTTGATGCATAATTATTTGTTATGTTGAGGGATAGAAGATCCACCACCTTGCTATCCATGCAAGAAGCAACCATTGAGGTTGAGTCCAACAATTTGGAATCAGGTAGGAACTTGAAGACTAGATTTGAAAAAGACAAGAAGAAACAAAGAGAGGATTCCCCTTCCTCCTTTAACCCAACCAGCTCTCATCCCAAACTTAATGAAATGACAAAAACTTTGAAATACTTGACATCTAAAATAGCTAAGCTAAAATGGGAATCTAAAGAACCAAACATAGATTTTCAAGGGATTAGGAACAGAAATCCCAACCAGTTTACAAGGCCGAATGATGCCCCTCAGATAATGTAGAGAGAGAGGAGGAATGTTGATGACCAAAGAGTAGTATCTCCTTTCCAAAACAATCAGATTGAGGAGGTGGATGGAGACAATGAGGCTGTGGATGATGTTGATGTTTTAATGAAAAATATTTTCATACCAATCACTTAATGCAACAAGATTATGAGGTAGCCCAATTGTCAGATCAATTTAATATTGAGATAGGGGAAGAGGGAGTTATTCAAGGCCAACCCCAAATAAATATGATTTGAGGCCTAGAACAAACACTCCCAAAGCCACCACCTTTGATTAGAATAGTAAGACAAAAGTTCCTCCCATGTCAAATGAAAACAAGGGTGCATTAGTTAAAGCTCACCAGCCTCCTCCATTTAAAAAAAATTTCCCTGAGGTAAAGGAAGTTGATAGGCCGCATGCATATTTAATACTGGAGAATGATTTGAGAAAGATCAAGATCCTTGTACCTCTGTCAGAATTGTTGAAAAATGAGCCTTTCAAAAAATCCATTATGAAGGTTTTGCAGCCACCCACTTATGTTGTAACTTCTGATGTAATCAACCTGCAGGACGAGAACCCATACATTACTATGGGACCACATATCGAGGATGGATCTAATACCTCTTTTCCATTCTACATATCTTTGAATTTCCATTAAAAGATCCTACATAAATGTGTCATGGACTCAGGGGCCTCACACAATGTCATGTCAAATGTTGTTATGGAAGAACTAGGCCTAGAAATCACCAATCCCTAGCAGGATCTATACTCCTTTGACTCTAAAAAAGTCAAATTTTTGGGATTGATAAAATATCTGGTGGTTTCTTTATCACATTTTCCCATGAAGAGTGTAGTAATGCACATCGTTGTGGCTGACATTTCCCCAAATTTTGGTATGCTTCTGTCCAAGACGTGCGCCAAGAAGCTTGGGGGATCGTTACAAATGGTCCTCACATATACCACCATCCTTGTTTTCATAGGCGAGCATAGGAGGTTGTATTGGGAGGTCATATTGGGCTATATCGTTAGTGACCATCATAATCCAGCAATCACCCCATGTATGTCATTGAGGATGAGATCAACTCCTCTGTTTTTCATCTAAATGGTGATGAACCAGAAATTACAGTCAACAAATGAAAATATCGGTCTTTGACAGATCAACAGAACAAAGTGTGGAAGATGTATTTTGATGGATCTTCATCAAAGGAAGGTTTTTGGGCTGGTATAGTCCTCATTTCCCCCACACAGGATGTTTTAACGATTTATTATAAGTTTGAATTTGAGACTACTAACAATATAGTTGAGTATGAAGCTCTCATGCTCAGATTAAGGGATGCGAAAGACACGACCATTGAAAGCTTGGGAGTTTTTGGTGATTCTGATTTAATCATCAATCAAGTAAAAAATATCCATCAACCTAAGCAACAGAGGCTCAAAAAATATAGGAATGAGGTGTGGGACCTATTTGACAACTTCTTTTTAGCATTTAACATCTCCTTCATTCCAAGAAAAGTGAATTAGAAAGAAAATTCTTTGGCCTGGGATGCCAGTACCTTCAGACCTCCCATTGGCCTGAATATCAAGTATCAGGTGGAATTCAGACACAAGACAACCATACCAGACAACATCAAGCACTGACATGTTTTTAGTGATGACCTGGAGCTGCAAAGGTTTCTGCAGACCATAGAAGAATTCTCTAGTATCTCTATAGATCAAGAGGGTCAAGATGATGAATCAAAGAATCAACCCACATATCAACTGTTGAGCAAGGTGGTTGGCCACGACATTTTTGAACTTAAAACAAGCCACATCCTTAGGGGTCTAGTGCCAGTGGAAAAGTTATTTAATAGTTTTGATGTTTCCAAAGAAACAACCATTAGAATTCACGAAGAGGAAGTGATGGACTGCAACATTAGGACCGCTGAAAACCCCAAGATAGTCAAATTATATAAGGCACTACCTCCAGAACAAAAAGACAGGTATGTTAGCCTCATGTAAAATCTATTTGATATTTTTGCATGGTCGTATGAGGATTTGGAGAATTTTGACACTGATATCATCCAGCATAAGATCCTGCTAAAGGCCGGTTCTAAGCCTTTCCGATAGAAGATTAGGCAATTTAATCCAATACTGATCTCCATAATTGAGAAAGAGATAAAACAAATACTAGATGATAGGATCATTGTTTCCTCGAGGTACTCAAATTGGGTGGCTAACTTAGTTCCTGTGAGGAAAAAGAGTGGGGAAATACACTTATTTGTTGATTTCGAAATCTCAACAAGTGTTCTCTAAAAGAAAACTACCCCCTGCCCAAGATGGATCATATCTTGCAAAGGGTAGTAGGTTCTCACATGATTTCCATACTGGATGGCTACTATGGTTATAATCAGATAACAATGTGTGAAGAAGAAAAAGAGAAAACAACGTTCACCACCCCATAGGGAACATTCATGTGTGACAAAATTCCCTTTAGGATGATGAACGTAGGGGCCACCTTTTATAGGGCCATGGATGTAGCCTTCATGGGGGAAAAATACAAGTTTATTGTTATATTTTTGGATGACATCACCATTTTCTCCAAATCAGATGAGGAACATTTACAACACATTGAGAAATTTTTTCGAAAATGTAGAAGGTATGGGATCTCTTTGAATCCTAGGAAGTCCCACTTTTCTATGCTAGAGGGTAATCTCCTAGGTCACATCATATCAAAAGGAGGTATAAAAATAGACTCTAAGAGAGTGGAGGCCATTCAAGATACTACAATCTCGAGGAACAAGAAGGCCATTTAGTCTTTTATAGGCAGGATAAATTTCTTGAGATGTTTTGTGCCCAACTTTGCTGAAATCATAAGGCCTATCACCAAGATGATGACGAAATATGTTGTTATCAAGTGGTCACAGGAGGAAAAATCAGCATTCCAAAGGATCAAACAAGCATTGGTTGAAACCCCTGTGTTAGTCAACCCTGACTATACCAAAGATTTCTTTATCTTTTCTTTTTCTTCCGAGGAAACCATTGTTTTTGTGCTACTCCAAAAGAATGAAGAAGGGAATGAAAAACCCATAACCTTTTTCTGCAAATCCCTCCAAGATGTTTAGCTAAAGTATGACATATTACAAAAAAAAGCATATGCGTTGGTCAAATATTTAAAGGCCTTCAGGGTGTATGTGTTGCAGTCTAGCATAACAACCTATGTTCCTAGCAACAATGTCAAAGAGATTTTGTTCTAGCCATACAGTGAAGGGAAGAGAGGGAAATGGATTGTTAAACTATTGGAGTATGACCTACACACAAATCCCACCAAGCTAATCAAGGGACAAGGACTTGCCAAATTGTTATCATAATCAAACCGTAAGGTGCTGGAATTGCATCAGACGCAATCTGGACAAGACATCATGCAGGTATTTGAAAACTACTCTTCTTCACCTTGGTACAAAAATTTTATTTACTTTCTACATCACCTATAATGTCACCATATTTTAAGAAGACGAGGGCCAAGTCTCTCAAATTGAAGGATACAAAATTCTGTTTTTTAATCAGAACCTGTATTGGAGAGATCCTGCTTGCATATTGTTAAAATGTCTTGATGAAAATGAAGCTAAACAAGTCACAACAGATATGCACATATGACTTTGTGGAGGACACCAACATTGGAAGGATATAGCCCTCAAGATCCTAAGTGTAGGGTACTACTGGACCGCCCTTTTCTTAGATGTATTTACTACAGTAAGAGCATGTAATGAATGTAAAAAATTTGCAGGAAAACATAAATTACTCTCACTTCCCCTGAAACCTATTACTACCAGTGGCCCCTTTCAACAATGGGGATTAGATTTTATAGGTGAGATAAATCCACCCTCTAGTGGTAAGTACAAGTGTATCCTCACTGCCACTGACTACTTTACCAAATGGATCGAGGTTGTGCCCACCAAAAATTCTATTGACAACGTGATTATGAATTTTTTGGAAACCAATATCTTTGATACGTCCGAATGCCCTAGAAAGATTGTAACAGACAATGCCCAAGCATTCAATTCCAAATCCATGATTGAGTTTTGTGCCAGCCATAATATTTCCTTGACACATTCCACGCCCTACTATCCTCATGAGAATGGGTTGGCTGAGTCTTCAAACAAGACTCTCATTAGGATCATCAATAATTTTTTTATTGAAAACAAGAAATCTCGGGACTCTAAAATTAGGTATGCCTTGTGGGCTGATAGGATCAAAACCAAGAGATATTTGATGACCTCAAAATTTCATCTAGTCTATGGGATAGATGTTGTATTCCCCACTCAACTTGGTCTACCGGTTTTGAAATTCCTACAGGAATAAATGGAGGAGCCAAATGACATCCATAGGAGAATTTTTCATATTATAGAGGTTCAACAAAAGACAGAAGCATTGAATTAGATAATTGAGGCCTACCAGAACAAAATCAAGTTAGATTTCAACAAGAAAACCAGGAAGGAGATCTTTCAAGAAGGCGACCTGGTCTTGATGTGGCATTCCAGAAGGGAAGAAAATTCTAACATGGTAAGTTCGATAACCTATGGTTTTTCCCTTTTGAGGTGGTTGAGGTTTTGGGAAATAATACATTTTTTTTACGCAACCTAGATGACATTGAGATTTTTGGTGTCCCAGTAAATGGGCGCTTCCTGAAACACTATTTTTCTTGAAAGGTTGAGGGAAGTTCCCTCTTGTACCATAGTTGTTTTTCTTTTTTGTTTGCATTGGATTAGTTAGTTTTGTTGTGAATAAAGACTCCATATCCCAACAAAGGCACTAGGGTGTAGTTGTAGTTTTGAATTCAATAAGATGCATGGATTAGTAACAGAGATGCATGACTTACAAGAAAACGAAGAGGTAACATAAGGGAGGTGGGAGCAAGTTGTTTAATTCCAAGACACTAATATGTTGTTATAACTACCCCACACAGGGGTGTTGTCCATAGTTGGAGCCAAAGTTGAGACCTAAGTCTATACCCCTGCCCCTCCTGTCTCATTTCCATATACCTTTATGACAAATTTATTCCTCTTCTGGTTGGTTCAGTCAGTTTCCTTCTCTAAATGACTTAGTTTCTATCTTTTTCTTTCTTGATTAAGTCTTTGCGCATTTTGTTTCTATTTTTTTGGAAGGATAACTACATGTCGTGATTTGGTTTAGAATGTTTTTCATTGTGTTTTCAATTGATTGAGCTCACAATAGGTCGACCAAGCCTTTTTGTATGCACATGGAATACCTATGAACAAAACGCATCAATTCAAAGCAGTGATTTTTGGGCATGGATTGTGAAAACAGACATGATAAATTTTCAATGGTAAAGATCCAACATTCCGATCAGATCAACGACTCTCATCCATTTGGGGGCCAGAATAATGCGGGGTAATTTAACCGCTGAACATATAAACTTCAGTCTATGAATTCAAAATTCAAGTGTTCGAGCTCGTTATTGTTCAAGTCTCAAGAGCCTCGAAGATTCAGAGCCCCGAACTGACATCCATAAGGTTTCCATCCATGACCAAGCTTACACCACCAAAGCCTCGAAGTACCAGAGACCCAAACAACGCCACGTCACTTTGCGAGTCTAGGCCTCTGGGAGATATGTGTGAAGAAAATTCAAGATCCTCCAAACCCAGAAGAGCTAGAGACACATGGCATCCATCAATTTTGACGCATGGCACTCTCCTATCATGACACGTAACACTCATTGAGGCTGACACATGGCCTCCTTCTGTCATGACATGTGGCACTCATTCCAGTCCCTTTAGGTTATGTCATCCACTCATTTCTGGGTGACATGTGTCACTCTCTCTCATGAAGACACATCAACAATAGTGACATCATGTCGACACATCAAGTTTGGGGGTCGTCCCTCCTTGAGGTTTAACTTCAGGTCAATGGAAGTTCTCTGGAGCCTCGAATTGCCATAACGATGAAGTAGCAGAGCCCCGAACACCTGAGCGTCGAGAGGTTGACACATCAGCTTTGGAAGGTGGTCGCTCTAGGAGGTATCCAGACCTTGTATCCAAAAACTCCCAAACCTCTAAGAGCCAGATATGTGTCGCATCCATCAGTTGATCCATGTGGCATTCATCTAGCATTGACATGTGGCATCCATTAGTTAAGACACCTGACACTCATTTTAAGCACATTTTGGATTGACATATATACTATTTCAAGTGACATGTGTCACCCTCCTTTGTGTGACACGCAAGTTATATGATGTCAGGATTCCACATCATATTTAGGAGATGATTTTCTAGGAGGTTTCCAAGCACAACATTCAGAGGTTCCTAAACCCCGAAGAGCCGGAGTCCCAAAGTCTCAAAATTTGTAAGGATAAAGTTAATAATGGGTTAATTAGCATAAGAATGAATTATTTATTCTGGGATATTATTACTCCGAGATATTTTGATCCATATCAAACCCAGTTCCCCGGAGCTCCAGAGTTCTGAATTGCTAAAGTACAAAATCTCTCGAATGCCAAAATTGGCGTTGTCTTGAAATATGGTTAAAGGAATTCTAGAATTGGAATATAGATAAAACTTTAGTAGACCACGACCAATCCATCATAGAGAAAAAAAAGAAGAAGGTGTAACTCTTCCTCAAGAAGATAAGGTGAAGAAGCTGCCAATACAAGTGAGTTATTCTCCTAGTGGCCTCCAACAACACGTTGCATGCCAATGCTCGATACATAATGCAGTTTTGTCAATCTTGATCATTTCCTGTCAAACCTCAGTTCACTCCAGCATGCGCATTAGTCTATCTTTGATCCAGGAGGATCTAGAGAACATCACAGAAGTTTCAGAAGTGTCCCAAGAGGTTCAAAATGACCTCGACAAATGAAAGAGGGAAAAAATTCAAAGTCCACAAAGCTCAAAAAAAATTGGCATCATTGCAAAGAGCGCGTCACAAGGTTTCCAACGGCATAAACGGTTCATCAAATGGAGTTACGGATCAAAAGATATTCACAGTCAAAGTTTTGGTCAACCTAGCCTAGTCAACAGGGATGAGTCAACATCCATACTACTGACGTTAGCATCAATACGACTGACATTAGTGTCTGTACAGGGTATGTGGCACAATAAAATAATGAAAAATGTCATGATTACATCAACACCGGATCTTGCCACGTTTCACCCATTTTTGGCATTTTCAGGTCGGTATGTGGACCAATGGAAAAATGCCACGTGGGAGTCCGTACATCCACGTGGCATCTGTAAAACCACATGGTAGGTGACGTGGAATCCATACCATACATGGAAATCTGACTAGGCAAACATTGATGTGGTAGTTGACCGTGCAAGCAAGTTGACGTGGGCCAATGAATGGCTGCCACGTGGCCTAGTCTTAGGTTGCCACATGGCAGTGGGAAAATGCCCAATGAGGGCCAATAACCAAAAATTCAAATTAGAAAAAAGGGGTGGTCAATGGACAACCCCTAGTCTACCATTTTAGCAATGGTATCCCCGCCATGCTCGGCACAACAACTGCCAATTCACCAGAGTTAACCCTGGTCCACCAAAGTTGGAGTGGTTCCACCAAAACTGGTGGCATATCTCATCATATAACGGTCCAACAACCAACTATTTTGCCAATGTTAGTGACGATCCCCAAAATTACACCAAGATTGAGCTTCAAATCTCATGGCAAGGTCTAGTTGTTGGAACGAAAGGGTAAAATGGGAGGCCTGTGGGGTTGACCTCGAGACCTCTCCCAACATATACCTTAATTTAATACAATTGCCAACAGACCAATGACCGACGATTGGTAAATCCGCCCAAGTATTTTAATAAAGGTGAATTTTTAACAATGCATGGGAAGAAGGAGTGGGCCCAGTCCGTACTAGGCATGGAACTCAATGCAGTTCAGTGCATTAATTGCAGAGTTGCACGCAGATCGAGGTAGAGGTCCAGAGGAGGCCTGAAGTTGCCAGTGTCCAATGGAGATGATTTGACAGTCAAATTTATGCTATTCGATGACGCAAATCCAATGGCGATGTGTGTTTCGAAATTAGAGACTCATATCAACAGGATAAATTATGGAAGCACCAATGTAAGCATGCTTTTAATTGTGTTGTTTTCTCATTGAATGTTGCAGCATAATATGCTTGATACAAGTATGAAGGAGTATGGAGAGGCTTCAACAAGGCAACAAGACCTTCTTGTTCCTTATGTTTCTTCCTTTATTCTCTTATTGCACATAAATAGTTCAACTACATGTGAAAGAGAATTTGTGGCACTTGGATGATAAGTGGCCAATGAAGCAGTCATGAATCTCGTAGTTTTTGGATCTGTGTATGTGCTACATATATGCTTGGATATGAGTAGTATATCTAAGGCATTATATGGCTCCATGATGATGGGGGTCATTTATTATTCTTCCTCTTTTTCTCTATTGAGTATGTGGGAATGATGTCCATGTCAGCATCATGGATGCCTCATGAGCATGAGAACTTGTGAAGCTTGTAAACATTCATGATCACAGTATGATTTCTTGTTGTCTTCACCGAAAAGGGGAATTTGGCCTTACACTTTTTAAAGGAGAGACATCATTACAGTGAGGAGAATAAAGCGTTCAATCTTTGGAGCAAGACCCAGAGATGTAGCCCACATCAGGTGAAATACATTATCAAGGGAAGTGTCATATCTCTTATGTGTTTCTGCTCTTATGTTGCTTTCATGAATTTATGCACATAGATTATTAAATGCAGGCATGACATGTAGCAAATAAGGAATCTATAGAGGCTTTAATTCAATTAGGATTCAAGTCTATAAAGACTTCAACTATACCTTTTAATTGCAATCCACTCAAGTAAAACTATCTATAACTGACCCTTTGGAAGAGTGACAAGATCAAAACCATTATTGGAAACTAATCACCCCCCCGGGTTCAGATCAAGTGGTATCGGAGCAGGATTGATACCGATTGCAGGTGTTGAAGCTGAGAATGACAAGATCGCCAAAATAGTTGTGGTTTGATGAGCTTCAAGATCTCAACCAAATCCTTCAAGCAGAGAATGATGGATAGAAGACATTGTTGCATGTTGCATAGGAGGAGAACTAGAGGTTGCAAGAGAATCTACAATCCATAAAGGTACATACAGGGGAAGGCTATATGAATGAGACAATGATAAGACCATTTTATGACCATGGAAACTTCACCAATTATGGGTTTGAGCATGAAAATCCAAATGTATGTACACTTTGTCAAGAAAATGAAGATGACATTCAAGCATCCAGAAACCAAGTTGGATTTCTAGAAGCATCATCCACTAATCCTTCTCACCAGGAAAAAATGGATGCATATCAAGAAGCAGACCAGGATTTTGAGCTTGGGATGGAGGTAAATAAACCATGTTTAGTTCCTTTCTTGATTAATGCTAATGACTATTTTAAAGTCCTTGAACAACATACTTTATGCATCGACTTAAAGATGATGAGAATGATGGGATACGAAGGAGGATGCGTTGGATCCAATGGCAGTGGTTTGGCCTTGATATGCCAAGATAGTTTATGTCTCAAAGGATGTTGGAGAAATATCCAAAACCATTCGGGAAGAAGACCCCAGGACAGTCACTAAGACTCTAGAAAGTCAACAGTTCATCAGGAGATGAAACTGATTTAGTGCAGGATGAGAGCACAACTTTTCATGATCGAGGATTCGAGACATCTCTAGGGAGATATGAGCATCACAATGAAGGAGTTGAGGCCAACTCCTCTTTCCAACCTGACTCCAGAGACAACTCACCGAGGTATAAGAAATCTCGAAACTCTAAAATTCCATTTGATTATAAGCATGTCAATAATATACAATAGAGCTTGTGTCATCAAATACCATGCATTTTTTGTGGATTGAATAACCACACAATGTACCATTGTTGGAAGAGAAAATCATTGTACATGATGGCTAGGGAAATAGGGAAAAAGATGAGGATAGAAGATCGCTCTCCACATACATAAGGGAGGAGGGGAAATACACCTCTAAAAGAGAAAGGCTACTGCAACCATTGTAGAAGAAATGGACATCATGAGGCCAGTTGTTGGGATTTGCACCCAGATCTACATCCAAAGAGGAACAAGAAGACCAGGAAGACACCTCCGAGGGAGACAACCAATTAGGCAGTGCTGTAGGGAAATTCGTCACCAGGAGGAAACCAACTACCAGAGAAAAGACAACTCGGTAAAGAGGACCTCTTCGACATAATGACTTAATGGATGGGGAAAATCCTTGAGTTCGTCGAGAGTTTCCATCTTTGTAAATCGCATGTTACAAATCAGACCCCATAGAAAGGCATTGTGTAAAAGTGGTAATTGTTTGATATCACTCTTTTCTTACACATGTTGATAATTTTAGGCCTTGTGAGGTAGTTTAGGTATGGGATTTATTTTGTAAGTACAATGGACACGAAACTTATAATTTAAAGACTTTTGTGGACCAAAATTCCTTTCAGTTGGGAGGCGTGATCCGAGAGGATCTAGAGAACATCATAGAAGTTTCAGAAGTGTCCCAGGAGTCTTAGAATGCCCTCAACAAATGAAAGAGGAAAAAAAAATCAAAGTCCTCAAAGCTCAGAAAAATTGGCATCATCGCGAAGAGCGCGTCGCAATATTTCCAATGGTGTAAACGGTTCTTCAAATGGAGTTACGGATTGAAATATATTTGTAGTCAAAGTTTTGGTCAACCTAGCCCAGTCAATAGGAATGAGTCAGCATCCGTACTGATAATGTTAGCATTGGTACAGATGATGTCAGCGTCCATACAGGGTATGTGGCACAATCATAGAATGACACATGTCATGGTGACATCAACATGATGACATGGAAGCACCAGAGGTTGCCATGTGTCACCCATTTTCGACATTTTCAGGTCATTATGTGGACAAATGGAAAAATGCCACATGGCATCCATACAACCACATGGTGAGTGACGTGGAATCTATACCATATGCGGAAAGATGAATAGGAAAGAAGTGACGTGGTATTTAATCGTGCAAGAAAGTTGACATGGGCCAATGAATGGCTGCCACGTGGCCTAGTTATGGGATGCCAAGTGGTAGCAAGAAAATGCCCAATGAGGGCCAGTAACCCAAAATTAAAATTAAAAAAAAGGGGTGGTCGGTGGCCAACCCCTAGTCCATCATTTGAGAAACATTAGCCTCGCCATATTCGATACAACCAGGGATGAGTTTAAGGATGAAAATTTATTTTAAAATGTAGAAACCTTGGAAAATCTTACTAGTCCTTCATATGCCAACTATAAATGTTTGGTGATAGTTTTGTAAAAATATTCAAATTTCTAAGGATTTTGTATAGTTTTTATAAAATTTGGTGATTTTTAAGGTAAAATATTTGCATCCTATAGAATTTGGGTGAATCATTTTTAAAATAGCGAATCTCTTTTTTGGAAAAACCATGGAAAATTAGCCCATGAGCGAAATTTAGCCCCTAAAATCATCCCTGGATACAACAAATTCCAATTTTCCAGAGTTAACCTCGGTCCTCCAAAGTTGGAGTAGTTCCACCAAAACTAGTGGTATATCTCACCGTATAACGGTCCAAAAACCAACTATTTCTCCAAGGTTAGCGACGATCCCAAAAAATATACCAAAACTAAGCACCAAATATGGTGGCAAGGCCCGGTTGTTGGAATGAAAGGGTAAAACGAGAGGCCCTCGGGTTTGACCCCGAGACCTCTCCCAACGTATACCTTAATTTAATACAATTGCCAACAGACCAATGACCAGTGGTTGGTAAATCCACCCAAGTATTTTAATAAAAGGAGAAATTTTTCCAATGCATGGGAAGAAGGAGTGTGTCCAATCCATAACAAAAACGAAAAATAAATGCAGTTCAGTGCATTAATTGTAGAGTTGCACGTGGATTGAAGAAGAGGTCCAGAGGAGGCCTGGAGTTGAAAGTGTTTGATGGAGATGATTTGATAGTAAAATTAATTCTACTCGACGATGCAAATCCAATGGAGATGTCTATTTTGGCAGCAGATACTCCGATCAACAGGCTAAATTATGGAAGAGCCAATGTAAGCATGCTTTTAATTATGTTGTTTTCTCATTGAATGTTGCAACAAGGTATGTTTGATACAGGTCTGAAGGAGTATGGAGACGCTGGAACAAGGCAACAAGACCATACTATTCCTTTCTTCTCTTATTGCACATAAATAGTTCAACTACATGTGAAAGAGAATTTGTGGAACTTGGATGAAAAGTGGCCAACAAAGAAGTCATGAATCTCGTAGTTTCAGGATCTATGTATGGGATGCATAAATGCTTGGATCTGAGTAGCATATCTAAGGCATTCTATGGCTCCATGATGATGGTAGACATTTCTTATTCTTCCTCTTTTTTTGTATTGAGTATGTGGGAATGATGTCCGTGTCAACATCATGGATTCCTCATGAGCATGAGAACTTGTGAAGCTTGTAAACATTCCTGATCATATTATGATCTCTTGTTGTCGTCATCGAAAAGGGGACTTTGGCCTTACAACTTGTAAAGGAGAGACATCATTACAACGAGGAGAATAAAGTAGTCAAGCTTTGGATTAAGACCCAGAGACGTAGCCCACATTGGGTGAAATCCGCTGTCACTGGAAGTGTCTTATCTCTTATGTGTTTCTATTCTTATGTTGCTTTCATGAATTTCCACACACAAATTTCTTAAATTCAAGCATGACATGCAACACATAAAGAATCTAAAGAGGATTTAAATCAATTAGGATTCAAGTCTATAAAGACTTTAAATATACCTTTTAATTACAATCCTCTAAAGTAAAACGATCTATAACTGACCCTTTGGAGGAGTGACAGGATCAAAACCATTATTGGAAACTAATCACCCCCCCTGGTTCAAATCAATCTTCAATGCTAGTGGAAGTTTTAGTTATTCAATTGCAAGACTCTTTCAGATTAAGTTAATAAGTGGTCTTTTACATGTGATAATAACCACTCTTTTTTGAATTAAATCAAGTGTGAAGTATACATTACTATACTCCAACATTTTCCAGTTAAGTTAATAAGTTGTCTTACAATTGGTAGTGTAGAGTTAATCCTCAGTACCAGATGGACGAGAGCCACTGAAACTCTGATAAATATGTAGTTTTTGTATGTTTTGAGGGTTGAGTTTTTGGGGAAAAGAAGATCAATACATCAGCTGGTTCAACCTGTTCTATGCATGGATTAAATCTCTCTACCTGGTGAATATACTCTTGATGACAGTGTTCCCATCAAATCTTCATGTGTTTTTTTTATCTTTTCTTAAATGCAGTTTTGATTTGTGCTAATTACATTTCATTTCCTTCAGCTATTGTATAACTTATATTTGTTAATGTGCAACTTGTAAAACTACTATTTCTTTGGTGAAGATTTGTTTTATTGCAACCTGTATGAATAATTATGTTTTTGATACATGTTTAATAACTTGAAATGATATTTTAAGTATTAAACATCTTGCAAAAAATTATTCATTGGCTCGTTTGTTGTGTCCCTTTGTTTTACCTCTATTATTTCACTTGTTTTTCATTTGTGTGCCACCATCTAAGGAGAACCCACATCTATAAAAAATTTCCAACCTAACCATGCTCTTTCCTTGGTAAAAACGACCCTGTAACTGACCAACTAAATAAAAAAACTAATCATTCCAAACTTGAGGTGGCCTAGCTCTACCCTTTAGCAGTCAGGTGCAGACCTTAGGACCAACAATAAATATTTCAATATCACGATTTATGTGTTCAATACTTACATAGTATCTAAAGTTACTCTAATGAGTGGGGATTAAAATTTATCACGATCATTATATTAATATATTTAAGGACCATTTATATATGAGTTTTAGTACTTGATTCAATTACAAATGTGTTGGAATATCTTGATATAAGGATGTGAACTTTATTAAGTACTCCATCAAATTATATTGATTATGTATTAATGGTTTTAATTGTAAAAGAAGTAGAAATTATTCACTTCTATTAGTATCAACATAAATATTATTGATTCTTCTGATATTGTGTAGCTTAAGATATACTTCAAGTTGTCCTAGAGGTCTATCGTTAACCTATTTAAATGTTTTATAAACTCATCCTTGTAACTCTTGGAATGGAATTGGTTGATTTAAATTGTGAAAATTTTGTGGCCACAATTTGATCATGTGCCTTCTTAATTAATTGTCCTATTATTGAATTAAACACTTGAAATTTTATATCTTATGATCATGATGAATTGCCTATAGGATTTTGTGATTCTTGTCTAAAATTTTGTGGGTTCACTAAATTTTTTATTAAGTAAATTTTTGGTCTTGAGTCCATATTAATGGACTGTACAAAATGCACTTCATGTGGTTAATAAAGACGAATGTTACATATAGATCCTTAAGTGATTACTTATCTTTAGAGAAGCTTATGAGAGAATCGTATGTTTTACTTGCAAAAGATTTGTGTAGTAAATTGAAGATAGATTGATTAGAGATACTTGCACAATCTCAATTATTATAAATAGGATAACTTGCTTGTATACCTTAATTATCATGTGACATAGAACTTTAGAAATTTAGTTGAACACAACTAGTTGGGCGTTGAAATGGTTACATAGGTGATAACTTGTACTTTATTTACATGTTGATATTGTGAATTTAGTCTTGAAGTTTAAACTAGGAATGGTTTGGGTACATATATATTCATGTTCCTCAGAACAAATACCAGTCCTCAGACCTTAAATGATCTAAATAAATCGAATGAATCCTGGACTTGAGTATTGATTATGTGTCTTGAAGGTCCTAACTGTGCAGGGTAGACATTGTTATTCTTGCTATCTTTCATATGTTATGATGTTAATCGTTTCCACATGTTTTATTTAGTAAAATTATTTTGACTATTGAATCATAGCCTTGTTTTCATGTTAAAATTGATTAGGGATATATTGATGTTGTTTAAGAATAGATGGTTCACCTATTGTTACCATTGTATATTGATTCTCTTTGTTTGTAGCTGTTGTAACGAACATTCCTTACTTGATTTACAAAAAAAAAAATTACTACTTTGTCGTATTATCTTACTTGGTGTTGCATGCAGAATGGTTCTTACATATGGTATCAGAGTGGGTTCAACTCTATGACAACGGACCCGTTGCGCCTTCCACTATTTTATATTAATAGTTAAAGATATATTGCTAATACAACCTGAAATTATTTTCATCTAGGTGTCATGGTTAGAGGACATAGGATGAGTAGACGTCGTGGTGTGGGAGAAAGAGGTATGCCTCCTCTGAGTGCATTCATTCCAGAGGGGATCTACTCCACACAGAGATGAGCAGACTACTGAGTAGGAGAAGGTTGTAATGGGATATGTGGTAGGTATGATGCGATCTTTTCAAAAGATGTCTAAGGCAATAATTAGCCGCCTTGATCGGGATGAGGGAAGAGAGTATGTGCCTAATGAGGGTTCAAAATTCCCTCCACTGGTTAGTAGTAGTATACACAAGGAGCTCGAGAAGGTGAAATTTCCTGAGTTCTGGGGTGCCACATATGGCTTCATTGTTGAGGCATAGTTGGAGAACATGGAAATGTGCTTCGCACTACGTGATTACACCTACAAAATGAAGCTTCCCATGGTGGTATTTAAAATGAAAGGGAGTGCACTTATTTGGTGGAAGACAATCTTACCTCAACTAAACATGGTCGTTGAATACATGTCATGGGAATTGTTCGAGGAATGATTCTGAGAGGAGTACTTTTCCGATGAATTCATTGATTGCCAGATTAATGAGTTCAATGCATTACAACATGGTAGTCATATAGTTATGTATTATGATTCCAGGTACATGGAGTTACTCATATATGCTCCACATATGAACACTAAGAAATTAAAAGTCAACAAGTTTGTGTTCAACCTCAACTTCAACATTCATGCGAAAGTGAGGATATTTATGCCTCAGACGTTGCACAATGCAGTTCATAAGTCCCTCATTGTTGAGGAAGAGCTAAAAAATGGGGGTTAGGGCAAGAATCCTTCCAGGCAGACAAGATAGGTGCCACAGAGAGCATTGCAACATCAAACACCGGTTAGACAGACTTCTGGGCACCATGATACGCCCAAAGGACCTGCATTCTCGACACCACATCAATAGACTCCTCATCAGAGGATTCCATACAGAGCACCACAACAGGAACAAAAACATCATCCGCAACAATAGCAACAATTTAGACATGTTCCACAAAACAAACCTGGACCACAGACTCCTAGGAAAACACCTTCTACTTCTGGGACTAGAAGCACTAGTTCGAAGAACGAATGTTGAACATGTGGGGAGCCCCACTACTAGAGAGACTGTCCTATTGAGAGGGAAAGAGCTATCAAATCATCATGACCTAAAACAATTGGGTATTTTGGTACGACCCACTGTTGGCATTATTGATTGTGTGTTTTCATTGATGGAAACATTAGTCCAACATGTACAATAATCAAAAGAAAAGGAAGATCACCTTGGGGAAAAGGCAGATCACCTTGGGGAAGAAGCAATTCATGATCAGTTTTTATCATGATAGGATCAACAATGATCCAATGTTTCTAAATCTTATGAGATATAGCGGGGAGATTCTACAAAGAATATCAATATGGTATCATCATTATATGTCTTTGATATTCTAAAGCTCAGGAGAGATAACATAGTAGGTTGCACATAATAGATAGCCTTCTAATTGGATGAATACTTTTGGACACACCTACCACACTTAGAGGGGGTGGGGGTGAATGAGTGTGGGGCTCGTTTTCCCAAAACTTCCCTCTTACACAAAACTCATTAGTTAGCATTCAAAATTTTACTCATTACTCATTATTGTCATTTATAACCAGTTGGATGTGAACACATATCAGAAACATATATCAACAATATATAATCAATAAGTCATCACCATAAGGAACACAAAGAACAAAATATGTATGTACAATTTTTCTTTTTATTATGGACAACAATCCGGGGTTTTTCAGCAAAACCTGAATAGAGTACAACTCTACAAGAGCACCAGCTCCATAATGCAAGACTCATCTTACACCCTCAACACCAACTGAGATGAGGCAAAAATCCTCAACATATATCAATCTGCAATAGGTATGCGACCTGTTAGTAGTGAAACCTGCGTGTGTACGTGCTCTAGCTCACTACAACCCGCGTATGTATGCGACCAATGTATACAACCACCTACGTATACCTTATGTGATTCTTAGGGTTTATCTCTCAAGATCAACTCAGATCCTCTGCAACCAAGTTATCATTCTTTTTTGTCTTTCACTATCCAAACTGACCACCAGCCAATCACAACACATCCAGGCTCTCCAGTAGCTTACTCATGCTCCACAACCAATCAATACGAATGCTAACTCAAACATGCATAAACAACCAACATACTACAATCATCATATCAGTACTGAATCATAAGAGTGTTTCTCACTCCATGAACCGACATAAACCACATCATAGCATCCATACCAAGAATTCCCTAAGCATTCACAACACAACAAGCAATACTATCCATCAAGACAATTATGTAACCATACCAGTGTCTCAGTGACATATCTGAGCCCATAGAATGTATATCTGGAGCCTACTTTAGTATTTAACAACCAATCATTAGCTCAAACCCAAATCTCCATGATTTATCCACTGTACGTGCCCTGCTCTCATACAACCCGTGTATGTACGTGCCCTGGCCCATTACATCACACGTACACCTCAGAAACTAGGGTTTTTGAAGCTCCAAGACTTTTTTTGTCAATATCTCCGACATTGTCGAAACTTTGATGCATTCATGAGATCCTCCTCACGCTCTCTTTCTTAGAATAGATATTCAATCATGCTCAAGAGATCCACACCAAATATGCTCTCACAAGAATCTCTCCATGAATACTCCAAAAGATATTCTCACAAGAAGCTCTCCATTGATCCGCAAAAAGGATGATCTGCAAGAGACCATTGCTATCTTATTTATACTTTCATCCTCTAGGTCAATTAACCCATTTCTAGGTCACTTTAACCTATTTTTCTTATTATAGGGTTAACCACTTTCCATAAATAGAAAGTTCTCCAATACTTTATCATTTAAATATTCCTTCTTGATTTTGTCACCTTTCTTTATTATTTGAATAATCCACCTTGACTTTGTCACTTTACTTTATCATTTAAATGATGATTTCTTCTTTTAGGTCACTTTGACTTCTTTGATTTTGGGGGCTTCAAGGCTTCATATGGGGGTCCTCCAACTTCGTAAAGCCATAACTCTCAAACCATGAGGAGTTATGTGACATTCCACATACCACCAAAAATGGCATGAAAAGCACTATCCATCTAGGATAGTTTCACCAACAACTTCATTGATCTTCATCTCATTATTCCGCATACAAGCATGGGTCCTCTAACCATTTTTCTAGGATAACTCAATCCGCAAAGCATCTTCCCGTGAGGGATTTCACCGTAAGGGGACCACTTTGGATTTCATCCATTTGTGCACCTTATCAATCATGATAAGACAATAATGAGTCATCTTTTCATCAAACAAAGTATGCATCATATATAAAATAATCCATCTTTATCATGTATCAATGAAAACCCATTGATCCATATTCATCTATGAATCATATCAATGATCCATCTTCATCAATTGGTTTCCACTTTGACATCTATCATTCTCATCAAGGACAATACATATACATTGTTCATCAATCATCAATCAATCAATCCTTTGACATCAATCAATCACTTGACATCAACCAATCAAACCATTGGCATCAATGAAAACATGATGCAACAATCTCCCCCTTTGGCATTGATGGAAATACCAACATTGATGTCAACACCAATTACCAATTATTGATGTCAAAATGTAGATAAGGCATGTTCTACATCAATAGTCAATGTGACTATCTCTCCCCATCAATAAACATCAATCACATCAATATGATTAACTTTCCCCCTTTGACATCAATGGCAAAGGGCCATTCTCCTATTGGGGCTGCTCCCTCTGTCTGAGTGCCTTTGATCTTCCTTTGAATAATATCTCCCCTTTCGAATAAGGGATATTAATCTGATGTAATGCTGAATATACACCGAACATACTCCCCCTGTGACCATCGCTCCCCCTAGAATTATTGTTGGCACAAGGGAAGACCCAGGGTTCAGCTCCAAGAGTGCACCAACAAGCCCTAACTACTGGCCCTTTCGGCAACACCTACGAGGCAGATGTAGTCTCACCTGAAGTAGATATGAGGGGATTGCAGGACAAAGATGTCTACAACTAGAAGGAATGCAAAGTGGATTCACAACAACCAACACACAACAATATAGTATTCTTTATCTTCTTACAATCTACTGTGCAAGTTATATCTCAGATCTAACACATTATCATAATAACATCATCTCAAATGACAAAGAATAGAGCATCAATCACACTCAACACAAAATATACATGGTTCACCCTCTCTCTAGGGATACATCCACATAATTGTTCTTTAGAATATATTAATATGAAGCATACAGTTCTTTTTTGAGCTCTTAGCTAGAAGATCTTATCTTCTTCTCTCTATCTCTCCCCTTCCTGCGCACCTAGTTGCAGGGTTGATCTTTGCACCCAATTGAAGATCTTACAATACCAGAAGGATCTTACACTTAGCACTTCTCTCTCTCACACAATAATCCTCACTTGATCACAAAATAAAAAAGATAACAACAACAACAAAAATAACAATAATGACAACAACAACCCCCACCCAAGTCCTCTTGAACTTTATTTATATATTACAACAGCTCATCGAAAACCTTAGGCTAAAACCTAGGTTTCAAATCCCTAGATACCAAAACCCTAGGTGTCTAAAACCCTAGGTCAATTTGACCCGCATTTTCAGGGCTTCGCCAACCTATCTTTCCTTCCGTCTCGTGTGGTGATTCAAAGCATCAAATGGTGGTTTTCTCCACTTGTTGAGCTGTCCACGATCCTTCTTCCTTGCTTATCTGCCATCTTCGATCTCCTAGTCCAACGAATTTCTTTCTCGGACTTTGCTCCATATTTTCTTCTCTTGTGCTGACTTCGACCCAATAACAATCACTGTGTCTTCCATGTAGTTCACATTTTGCATTTTCTTCCTTGATCTTTTCTTACTTTCATAACCAAGGGAAAACAGGCCTCCAAAACTCACCTTTGACTCATCCCGAGGCAGTTTAGATTTGATCCTTATTCTTTACTTCATCTTCAGACTACACATGGGATAATTTTATTTCTGCTCTATGCCTCCTTTCCTTCCTTGTGCAGACTGTATTTTCTATGTATGGTACCCAATTTCAACTGCACCTGGTACCTAGACCCTTTTCCTCATGCTTTTACTAAGAGCTGCGGGGCAGCTGGTTGTCATAATCCAATTTCAACCGACTCTCGTTGACCAAGCCTTCCTTCCATTCTCCATTCAAATTATTCAACTGCGCATCTCCTCCTTCTGTAAGACAGGCAACCTCATATGGCCCAAGCGAATGTGTTTGTAACCTCCCTGGATGTTTCATGAACTTACTGTCATATACCAGTACCAAATCACCTTATTTAAATGCCTTCTTCTTGATATGTCTCTCATGGTAGGCCTTCTCTCTTTCTTTCTGGACCTGTTGATGGAATCTTGCAATGAATCTATCTTCTTCAAGTTCAACCAACTGTGCAAGCCTCTCTTGAACAACGCCAACATCATCCATTTCTATAAAATCAACGATTCTTAGGCTTGGTACCAAATATTCCATTGGGACAATGGCTTCGAGTCCATAAACCAACTTAAAAGGGGTCTACATTGTTAGCTTCTTGCAAGTGGTTCTATAGGCCCATAGTACTGCTGGTACTCTTAAATCCCAGTCATCCCAGTTCACATTGCAAATCTTCGTCAGTGTTGTCTCCAAGATCTTGTTGAATGCTTCAACTGTCCCATTCACTTGTGGATGGTAAGGTGTGCTCTTCTGATGATGAAATTCAAATTCCTCAGTCAAGGCTTCGACTGTATTATTGATGAAATGTGTGCCTTGATCACTCATAAGGATATTTGGGCATCCAAACCTTGTTATGATGTCATCAAATATGAAGCATGCAACTGTAGTTGCACTATAGTCCTTGACTTCTCTTGCTTTAGCCCATCTAGTCAAGTACTCTGTTGCAATGATTATGTACCTTTCTCTTGTGTGCTTTCCTAGTGGGTTTATAAGTCCTATGAAGTCAATGGCCCATTTCTCAAATCATTGTAGGGTTAGCTGTGGTGCTAATGACATTTCATATCTTCTGGACGGTTTCCCAACTCTTTAGCATACATTGCAGGCTTTGTAATAGTCATTGGCATCTCTGTGTAAGTTAGGCCACCAAAGGCCATCTCTAAGAACCTTATGTGCAGTTTCTTTTCCCGCGTATTGTCCTCCTATGATGCCTTCATGAGCTTCGACAAGGATCATCGGTCGCTCTGCTTCCATAACACACCTCCTCAATATCTCGTCAGGTCCCATTTTGTATAACTTTCTGTCTATAAGTGAAAAGTCTACAACGCACACTACTAGTTGTTTCTTCTGGGTTATTTTATACTCACTAGGTGCCATTCCTGTTGACAGGAACTGGACTATTTCTACGAATTGATCATCAATATTTCTAATGGCTAGCAACTGCGCATCCGATAGTGTATCCTCCAAACTAGTAGGCTCTTCTCCATGTTCCAACCTCAACAAGAGATCAGGACCTTTGTTCATTCTCCTTGGCTTAACTACGATCTCAAAATCATATTCCTGAAATAACAAAATCCATCTGCATATTCTCCCCCCCAACACTAGCTTGTTGACTAGTTATTTTAGTGTAGAGTGATCGGTAAACATTTTAAAGTGTCCTCCCAACAAGTAGTGGCGGAACTTCTGCAGCGCATACACCATGGCTAATCCTTCTCTCTCAGTAGTGGTGTAATTCATATCAGCTATTGATAGCTTACTGCTAGCAAAGGCTAACGGGTGGTCAATGTCTCTTGTTCTTGGTTGTGCTAACGCAACTCCTAATGCAATAGAAGAAGCATCGACATGCACGTGAAACTCCTTACTCCAATCTGGGAAAACTAGAATAGGCGCAGTAACCATTTTCTATTTCAGAGTGTCGAAGCTCTACTGGCATTCTTCTGTCCAATGAAATTGATAGTCCTTATTCAAAATCTTCTCCATGGGCGATGTAATCTGGGCATATCCTTTAATGAACTTCCTATAATATCCCATGTGTCCCAGTGCAGTGCACAACTATTTGATTGAAGTAGGAGGGGGTAGATAAACTATGATGGAAATTTTAGATGGATCTACCAACAATCCTTGCTTGCATACAATATGACCTAACAACACTCCAAATGGTGAAAAGAAGATGCACTTCTTTAGGTTTAAGGAAATTTGACACTGCCTGCATTTGTCCAACATTAGCCTTAAACATTCAATATGATTCTTTAGTAAACTAAAAACAGTACAATCATCAAAGTATGCTTCTAGAAATTTATATAGAAACTCCTTGAATGCTTCGACCACCACCCTAGAAAAGATGGCTAGGGAATTCTTCAATCCAAACGACATCACTGCATACTAGTAGGATCCCCATTCTGTTTCAAATGTGGTCTTATGGCGATCTTCCTTGGCAATCCGGATCTGATGATATCCTGAGAATCCATCTGTAAAAGAATATACTTCCTGACCTCCTACATTATCTAACACTTCATCAGTGAATGGAATAGGGAATGGGTCATGCTAACAAACATCGTTCAACTTCCTGAGATCTACGCAGATACTGATTTCTCCTGTCTTCTTCTCTTATACCACCATAGGGATTATCCCTTCTGATTCGTCCACAGGTTCTATGATCCCTGCTTCCAACATTCTGTCGAGCTCAATCTTCACTTTCTTCTTATATTTAGGGTTGAATATATATGGTCTCTGTTTGACTGGTCTTGCATATAGCTTCAAAGGGATCCTCATCTCTCCCATAGGCCCTTTAATTTCCTTCATATCAGTGAACTTGGTTGGAAACAAATCTTGATATTCATGCAGTAATTCTATAATCTTGTCAACAATGGAAACATCCCAATAATCTCCAACATTTTCAATCTTTGATGTTTTCTCTCTTCCAATATTGACTTTCTTGATCTTGATCGAATGTGCAATAAATGGTAGCTCAAATCCTGGTTCTTATATGTCTCTTTAGCCTTCTGTTTCGATGATGTTCATCTTCCTAGGATCATCACCTTCATCAACATTGATGTTGTAACAAACTTGTAGTTTCTGGAGAGGTGTAGTCCATTCATCCTCTTCTTGTTATAAAGGGAGGTTAGATGCCTCCTCAAACACTTTCTGTCTTAGAATTTGTAATTCTTAGTCTACTAAAGGATATTGGCCTTCAAATAAGAAGGTAGTTACAAAATTCTAGGTCATACCTTTCCAATCTGTGGTGACGAGGCGTAGTTCTTCTTGAAGATCCCAGTTGATAGGGGTGGTGTCTAGTGTGTTAATGAATTTGTGCACCCACTGCTCTTGAGGAATATTGCTCCAGGCTTCCTCGCAGCTTCTCACATGGTCCTTTGGGTAGCTTTGACTTGTGTACCTAACTTCACAACCTTCTATTTGTGATTAGAACCGCATTGCCATCAATGTACGACATTATACCCAGTCTGTAATGTTGTCTTTGTGTGTCCACCACCATCTTGCTGGTGTGGATTTCAGGGCCTCATCCATTGCCAACAATATTTGTTGTGTTGGTACACTTTATTCAAAGTCCTATAAGAAGGCTTCTAAAGGATTCAAACCATCAAAAGTGGGTAAGTTACTTACTGTTGTGCCGATCCAACGAACTTCTCTGGTTAGTCTAGCACATCTCCTTGTAGATACTTCATACATTTTGTTCTTCCAGTTTTCTAGTGCTTCTTCTTAATTTGATGAACATGCACTGTCACTTCTCCATCTTAAGTTTCCATCTGCTGTAGGATTAATTTAATCCTGCTGTCTGGCGGTTAGTTTGTATATGTTTTCCAATTCATATGCGCGGTCTTCTTCTCTAATGGGCTTTGTGTATCACTGACCTTCATCTGGCTCTAAAGGCGCAATGACCCTAAGGCCATCTCCTTCAAACGTCATTCGTCTTTTCTTTAAATCAACCACAGTGGAATTATTGAAAGCCCAATCAATTCCTAATAACGCAGCATAAGGACAACTATCATCAACTATCTCAATTACCTCAAAGTCTACAAACGTCCTTACTCCGTCGATGTCCGCAGGGACATGTTCCAATCTGCCAAAGGGGCTTAATGCCTGCTGATTATCCATCCTAAGCCTTATAGGGGAATATATCTACTTAGGTTTTCCCATCAGTGCCATAGTTTTCTTCGTCATGACATTGACCTCCGACCCTAAGTCGAGGACCACATAGTCTATGTCATACTCTCCAATTTGAGAATTCAAGTGTAATTCCTTATTTTTCCTTCTCTTCTTGGATAGTTGATGTATTTCTTTATTCAGTAAAGGATATACCCTTCCTATCTCATATTGTCTGACAAAATTTTTCAGTTCTTGTATAGCTTTCTCATCTTTAATCAACTCTATAAACATATACAAGAAACTGACAAGTTTACTTGCTTCTTTTCCATCTCCAGGCGAAGCAGACTGATCGAATGCCAGAGGTATTCCACATTCTCTTAATTTTGGTCGTGTCTTCAATGAAGAGCCTTTGTCTCCCCTGAATTCTCTTCTTGCCTCCTCGAACATTTTCTTTTCTTTCTTTGCATCAAAATCTTATGTCTTTTCTGCAACTTTCCCGACTCTTGATTCTTCTGTAGTATTTCCTTGAGTCATTTTTTCTTTTCCTATAACAATGCCTCCTCTAGTGATAACAACGACTCTAGGGTATACTCCGTGAGGTTCTTATTTGATCAATTGTATCTGCAGGTTCTATTGAGGTTCCCATTTCTCTTGAAGTTTGGCTAGCAATGCTGGAAATTCCTCAATAACATGCTCGAAGGAGTTGCAATAGCTGCAAGTAGTACAAGGGTTCTGACAGTCCCTTGCCAAGTGTCTTGGCCGTGCGCAGTTATAACAGATTATCTGGCCTCACCTTGAACTATACCTCCTTCTCTTCCTCTTCCTCTGTATCCACCACGAGGGTTGAAGTTTCCTCTCCCATGAGAGTTATACTGTGTAAGGTTTCCTTCTTGCTGTACTTCGCCTTGAATCTTGTATATATCCCTTGAAATTTCATGCATGAGATCGTAAGCCCTACAATCCCTATAATCATGTCCTATGGACTTACAGAACATGTAATACAAATTTGTGGGTGTCTGAACATATTTTTTCATGTAATAGCACTCACCAGGGCGATGTCTATTTCTGCATACCTCGCACCAAGGTAGGGTAACTTGTTTCAAGTGGCTCAGAGCTCTAGAGGCCAAGTATTCATGGAATAAGGGACATTGTTCCTTTTCATGGTCTTCTGATCTACATTTGACACACCATATGTCTTCTTTTTTATATTTTCCCTTGTCTTTCTTCATATCTTCGACCTGCAGAGACAAACTAGTTAGCTGACTAAAGATTTGACTCATACCTGAAATGGATTCTCCCATAGGGGATGATTCTAACATCATGGTGATCTCCAACACCTCATCCTGCGAAACACTATTTTTTTGCATTAGAGGAACTCTGATGTGTGGTGAGAGGGAAGAAATGAACCATTCTTTGTTCTATTCATCTAGAATCTGAAAAGTCAACTGACCTATTAGGGTCTTGAACTTCTGATCGAATTTCCAAACGGGTTCAACTACTTTCTGTTTAATCTCTTTCAACTCCATAATACATTGTGACTCCGACTTGGGTTTCTTGAACTCTGCAATCAATGCATTCTTAATGTCATTCAGCGGCTTAGGCTGTGCAAATAATTCATGTACTAGCTGAGTGCACGATCTCTTAGGGTAGTACTAAACTGATCTCTTTTAATATCTTTCTGGGTGAAATTATTAATATTCCATACGGCTTCGCATAGGAACCAATACTAATCAGGATCTTCAGATCCATCTCCCCTAAAGATAGGGAGTCTCATCTCATTTTCCATAGAGCTGCCTAGGTTTCCTGTCTGAGTATATGATGAACTGCCAGTAATAGTACTCTAAGGACTCTGGAAACTCTGATTATTCTAATTGCTTAGTGCTGCTGAAACAATAGGGGAAGTGATAACACTTAATTCAATGGTCTGCGCAGTTCCTAAAGTTTCTGGCTCCTTCTGACGAGGTTCTTCAACTTCCTTTTCCTCTCCCCTAACGGGTTTTGAATGCTCTTTGTCCGTCAGATCTGCCTCTTCTCCACTGTAGAAACCCTCATCCATGTTGTTATTCTTAAACAGGTTCACATGATGAACTTCTCTGAATGATTTGCTACTGCACGTATGTCCAACCTCCGTGTCGCTGTTGTTGTCTGAAATCTTGAACATTAGATTTTTTGAATTTGACCAACTACTATATCTTCAAGATTCTCTTCTCATGCAATAACATCTTGATCCTCAACTGTAGAAAATGTAAAATTTTTCCTCTGGGTTCCTTAAAGAAATACCTCTCGGCTTGGCTATATGACTCTACTCTGTCAACAACAAACTCAGTGATATACCCTCCAATGGTGATATCAAACCAATGATCTACTGCTCATGACACGACATTATCAATTCTCTTTACCTTCTTGATCAACGTCAACGTCCAAACCATAGGTGGCCTAGATCAGATCTTAGATTGGGTATCTGCTAACCTAGCTAACCACTTGTACAACTCCTGATGGATTATTACAAATAAAATTTCGTGTATATCAGTAAAGATATATCTCTCCAACCAATCCTCTATACTAATATTAGGGTTCTTGTTTTGGGCTTCAACGAAGTCCTTTTCTTGATATTCTATCCACTTCTGAATCTCTGTCTTTGATGGAAACCACCTTGACATTCCCTCAAGAAGATTCCTGTCCTAGCAATGGAACCATTTGTTGGCACAAGGGCAGACCCATGGTTCATCTCCAAGAGCGCACCAACAAGCCCTAAATACTGTTCCTTTTGGCAACACCTGCCAGATAGATGCTGTCTCACCCGAAGTAGCTATGAGGGTGTTGCAGGATAGAGATGTCTACAACCAGAAGAAATGAAAAGTGGATTCATAGAAACCAACACACAACAATCTAGTATTCTTTATCTTCTTACAACCTACTGTGAAAGTTATATCTCATATCTAACACGTTATCATAATAGAAACATCTCAAATGACAAAGAACAGAGCAACAATCACACTCAACACAAAATATATGTGGTTCACCCTCTCTCTAGGGCTACGTCCATAGAACTGTGCTTTATAATATATTAAGATGAATCATATAGTTCTTGTCTGTGCTCTTAGATAGTAGATCTTCTCTTCTTCTCTCTATCTCTCCCCTTCCTACGCACCTAACTTCATGGTTGATCTTCTCATCTAGCTAAAGATCTTACAATACCAGAAGGATCTTACACTTAGCACTTCTCTCTCTCACACAGTAATCCTCACTTGATCACACAATAACAAAGATAACAACAACAAAAACAACAACAACAATAATAATGACAACAACAACCCCCACCCAGGTCCTCTTAACCTTTATTTATATATTACACTAGCTCATTGACATCCTTAGGATGAAACCTAGGTGTCAAATCCATAGATACCAAAACCCTAGGTCAACTTGACCCACATTTTCAGGGCTTCGCTAGCCTGTCTTTCCATCCTTCTCACACAGTGCTTCAAAGCATCCAACGGTGGTTTTTTCTGCTTGCTGAGTTGTCCACGATCCTTCTTCCTTGTTGGTATGTCATCCCCGATCTCCTCGTCCAACGACTTTCTTTCTCAAACTTCGCTCCATATTTTCTACTCTTTTGCTCACTTCGACCCAGTAATAGTCACTGTGTCTTATGCGTAGTTCACATTTTGCCTTTTCTTCCTTGATCTTCACTTACTTCCATAACCAAGGGCCAACAATTATGCTTCTGTTCTCTTTCTTCAAATATAGGGCTCTTTTCTAGGTATGCATCTGATAAATATCTCCTCCTAGAATCATGGGAAGAAGAATGAATCCCCCTATGGGTATGTCTCCCACTATATCCTCTGCAATATGATCATCATGCAATTTCTACTTCTCAACCAGATCATATATCAACTTCTCTTTCAATGATTATCCTTGGACCTGTCCATGCATCAAACTTGTTCGATACCATACATCATGAAACAAAAGATATGTCAAAATAGAGAATCATGAACAAGATATCAACCAAGTACATCATGCACAACATCCATGTGTATTAACCATGTACGTCAATAGATATCATCCATGGAATGTATCCACCATATGCCAACATGTGCATCTACAAATATGCCAACCATGTGCATCTATCAATATGCCAAACAAATACCATCTATGAGTGTACCATCATGCATCAACACTTGCACCAAGCAATTATATAAACCATGCATCAACAAGATATGACTCCCCAATGATGTACAACATGACTATCAACTCAACTCACCAACTACATGTCTTAATGTGTAGCCCAACCACATGGAAAATGCATGCACCATGATATCTAACATATGCTTCTAATAATACATCATAATATATATCAATGAAACTCAAATATGTACCAACCATGTACCCCAACAGATCAACATAAATCCATACTCATGGATTAGTGCCATGCACCCAAGATTTATTTTACATCGTCACCTTACATGATCTAACATAGAACCATGAAAAACCTACAACAAACAATGTCAGAATCCTGCAATAAACAATGTTAGACCATGCATCACAGAGTTATACCATCACATCAATCTCCAATCCCGTGCATAGCCCTTTTCTTTAGGCTTCACCATATATACGTGACTAGATGCACAACAACTCGCGTATGTACATGACCTATTCAAGGTCATCCTGCGTATGTATGTGACTGTCACCACTATCACCTGTGTATGTATGCGAATGTCGCCACTGTCACCTGCGTATGCGTATCTACTTGATCTTCCCTTCAGTCTTACATTCTGTTCTAGCTACTTTGTCTTCTTCACCCACTTATGTAGATGTCCCTGCTCCTGAGAACTTGAGCTCTCAGCATCCATGTTTTCAAATATGTCTCCCTTTGTTACTTCATTCCTTATTCTAGACATGCTATGTGAAGTCCTTATCATGGACTTTCTTCTTGTGTTCCAACAATCCTGGGATTTGTGGACAAATCCACTACATCTGTATCATCTAATGGTGTTATAGGTAACAACAATGTGTCCTACTTGATCACATCTCCAACACCTCATGGTGTTATAAAATATTCCATTATATCTCCTTTCATAAGATCTACATTGAAAAGGTTTGTGACCATATCCATTACATGA
>SNQJ01S0010045.1:114841-134794 GCA_010110895.2 Picea sitchensis | reverse complement strand
GCCAGAACTTGACGAGGAAGGAAAAATCATATTGGATCCTGAAGCCATCACTGACACAAGAATTCGTCAGCTGAGGAATAGATCCATTTCAGAGTATCTCATTAAATGGAGGAAACTATCGGGTGAAGATTCCACTTGGGAAGATGAGTCTTTTATACATAAGCATCCAGAGTTACTCAAGCGTTGCGGACAACACTTGTCTCAAGGGGAGGGGCATGTCAAGCCCTAAATAGTGGCTCATTGCCCCTTAATTAGGGCATATTATATTAGTAATGTTATTTTATTTAAGTCGGCTTTAGTCCATTAGTTGTAATTATACCTCCTAGTTTCCTATATATACCAAGGAGACATTTTCATTTTGAATCATCTTGTAATTGTACACATTTATGTGGGCATAAGGAGGTTGCCCCTTCGAAGAGGCTTATTATTTGAGTTTCTCTCTTTTTCAAGGCATTGAGTACTTATTCTGAGGTTTTTCTATGCTATATTGATATTTGGTTCTTAACAAGGAATGTGCCTATGCCACCAATGGATCCCTCTGCTCTTCTGCAATATCTTCCTTCAATCTTCATCTTGTGCCATTGACGGAATCCTTGTCTAGGCCCTCGGGCCAGCCTCCATACTTGATTGTGCAGTAGTCCCAAAAGGACATACCTGCACAAAACTCTTTACCCAGTGCTAAATACTGTAGATAGCAAGGCATGTACTTGCGTACCGCTAGTTCCCACTTTATTTCAGCCATGAGCTCCTTCTTGGTCTTCATCTTTCCAACCTCGATTTGTTGTCTTTGACCTCAATTGACTGCTGCAGATTTCTCTTTCACTGAATACCCCTCAAGCTGGCAAGATCACCAGCGTTGATACCACTGTAATAACCCTAGGGTTTCTAGGGGTTTAAGCCAGCTGGTAAACCGGTGAATTGTGCCATTTCCCACACAGGGGTTTACCATAAACAGAGAGCAATAAATAATGCCAATACTAGTTCCCAATTATTGCATAGTAACATCAGCAGGAAAGATACCCTATAATGCGCTAATTTCAGCAGTAAACAGTGACCATAAACCAGCAGTGCAATATCCAATATTAGCAGCAGAAAACCGTATCCAATTCAGTTAATAAGTACCAGCAGTAGATAGTATCAAACAGTATTCACAACAGCAGGGAACCCTCAAGGGGCTGCTATCCCAAAACTAACCAAATGTTGAGTTTAAATGTTGACATCCCCAAGAAGTATCTACACTATACTAAATAACTAATTAAGCAGTTTAACTACTGTTGCTATAGTAGCTACTCCTCACCACAGCAAACCCTAGACTAACAAGAAAACTGAAACAGTGTGTTGGCTTTGTGTATGTTGTTCATGTACCTCCAAATTGTCAACTAGGGCTTGATCCCCTCTTGTGAACCTTGATGTTGCACCTGCCAGCTCCTTCGGACTGTAGAGTAGGGTCTGAACCCTCCACGTAGGCACCCTGTCAGCTAAGATGGGGACTCGACCCCTCTTCTCGGCCCTCTCCACTACTGTGGCAGCTCCAAATCAGTGGTAAGACCAGCGAACCCCTTCAAGCAGCTTCTTGGGCTCATCAGCAAAGTTCGGCCTCCTTGAGATAGTCTTTCCAGCAATCCTCTTCAGTGGAGAAGGCTCCTCGGATGTATGCTTGATACTAGGGCAGAAAGGTGTTGAGCTAAGGTGAGGTCTTGGCCCACCGAAACCCAACCAGACTCAAGGATTGAACAACCCTTTTGATGTCTGAGGCAGCCGCCTCCCGAACCAAAACAGAGATCTCCTCAAACCAAAATTGTGTCCTTTCAAATGATCCTCCATCTCCTTATATAGATCTTGTCTTTGGCTTGCTTCCTTGTTTTAGGTGGCTTACCCGTCAAGTTAAGATCTTTTTCCTTTTTCTTCACCCAATGGTAGCCTATCCCTTAAGTTAGGGTCTTTTACCCCCTTGCTTTTACCAATGTCACCCCAAAGTCAAGTCATTGCCTTCCTTTAGTGACTTGAGTCAACCCATGGCTCCCTTTCTTCTGGGCTATAGCCTATGGGGAGCCCCCCTTAGACTAATACGCCCTCCCTCCAATGAGGTCAAAGGTGTTGAGCTAGGGTGAGGTCTTAGCCCACCGAAACCCAACCAGACTCAAGGGTTGAACAACCCTTTTGATGTCTAAGGTAGCTGCCTCTCGAACCAAAACAGAGATCTCCTCAATCCAAAATCGTGTCCTTTCAAATGATCCTCCATCTCCTTATATAGATCTTGTCTTTGGCTTGCTTCCTTGTTTTAGGTGGCTTACCCGTCAAGTTAAGGTCTTTTTCCTTTTTCTTCACCCAATGGTAGCCTATCCCTTAAGTTAGGGTATTTTACCCCCTTGTTTTTGCCAATGTCACCCCAAAGTCAAGTCGTTGCCTTCCTTTAGTGACTTGAGTCAACCCATGGCTCCCTTTCTTCTGGGCTATAGCCTACGGGGAGCCCCCCTTAGACTAATACGCCCTCCCTCCAATGAGGTCAAAAGGGGGGGGACATGACACTTCTGGCCGGTTGAATTTAAAGCAGCTGCAAGAGCCATTCTCCGAGAGGATGGCAAAGACCCTAGCTGAGATCTAGGGCCCCCAGTGCACTCCTGGGGTTCTTGGTCTGGGACCAAACAGTCAGAGCCATGGCAAAAGACCCTTGTAAGGACCCCCAGTAGATAACTAGGGTTCTTGGTCTGGGACCAAGCAGTAAAGACCCTTGAAAGGGCCCCCAGTATATGACTGGGGTTCTTGCTCTAGGACCAAGCAGTTTAAGTCCCTAGATATGTCTAGGGCCCCTAGATGTATTCCAGGGTACCCATGTCTAAGGCATGGGTTGATCCTTGGTTTTGTACCTTGGTGGATAAGACCCCAGATATGTTCTGGAGCAACCTGGTCCTTGATCAGGTAGTTGTTGGTGTGCGACCCTCTTTGAAGGCAGGCATGACCACATGAGGGATGTATCCCATATGCAGTGATGATAAAGTTGATCGGTCACCTTAAGAAGGATATATGGACTTGTGTAAACCTCTCCTAAACCCACCACCCTTGGTTTCTGAGCTTGAGTTTGTTTGGGGGTTTGTATTTTGTCTTAGGGGTTAATATAAGAAATATTTAATTAATATAAATTATAAATATATTTAATTAATATTTATATCAATTAAATATATTATTTTTAATTATATTTCTTTTACCCTAACCCTTGCCTAAAGGTATAAATAAGAACCCCTCCCCCTTCACTCAACTCACTCATTTTTCTCTTCCTCCTAAAGAAGTGGCGGATTGCTCTTTTGATCTGCGGCCTCCTTGTAACAGTTTGCGGCCTCCTTGTGACAGCATGCGGCCTCCTTGTGACAGCCTCCCTTTGTTAGCAGCTCGGCCTCCCTCTCTTCTTTTGCTGCCAGGTCCTTGCTTGATTTGCTTGATGCTGTGTGGGTGTTGAGGGTGTCTATTCCTCCACTGAAAGTGCTGATATTGCTGTCCTCCTTGACTGTTACCAGCCGGCCCCCTCCTTCTACCAGTGATACCTTCCTTGCAGCCTGCCGTCCCCTCATTTAGGACAGATCTAGGATCTTGAAGGCCACGGCACCTTAGAGGGGTGACTGAACAGGCAGCCGTCCCTCCCTTTTCTGGTAGATTATTTTTGTGTGAGGGTTTGGGGTTTTGGGTGTGAGGGTTTCATGGTGGTTTGACAGTCCAATGCTTCTCTTGACAGAGATCTGACCCTTGAGGCAGATCCATGACACATAAGACTTATCTAAGCATATTTCAATGGCTTATAAGTTATTATCTCTCGGGTGTGCTATGCTCTTCTTCTTCTTACAGAGGTAAGATTATCAAGAGGTAAGTTACTTACAGTTCAGATCTCTAATTTGCTCATGCTCAGATTTGCTTATTTAGCCTAGATCTATCTATTGTGCATGTTCAGTCTTTATACCTACTGTTTATGATTTGGATCTAACTACTGTTTATGATTAGAAGTGATTTCTAGTTCAGATCTGAATATCTTGATCACTCAGAAATTGTCTATGATTCAGATCTATATTGCTGTTCATGTTCAGATTTATTTTTCAGATCTAACACTCTAGCATACTCAGAATTTGTTTATATCTATCTGTTGTTTATGATCAGAATTAATTTCTAATTCTGATCTGAGTGTTTTGCTCACTCAAAATTGTTTAAGCATTAGATCTATTTGTTGTACTTGTTCAGATCTAATTTTGGTTGATATCTAACTATTCAGCATGCTTAGAATTTTGAAGTTTAGATCTGTATAAGTGGAATGTGTTTATGCTGATTTTGTCTTCAGAATTTTAAAAGGAAGATTCTTGTTTTCTTTACCTACTTCTAACAGGTGGCATCACTTTTTTGTGACCACAGAACTGGGGTTTCCAGATATTGTTTTTTTCAGCAACAGTTTGGAGACTTTTAGCTGGTTGCATCAGGTTTTTTGTGAGATCTGATTTTTCAACAGCAATTTTTTGGAGATTCTTTGGCCAGTAACATTGCTCTAAGTCCTGCATAACGAGGGTTTCCAGATCTGATTTTTTCTATAGATGATCCAGAAATTTTTGGCTAGAGCTGTTACGCTAAGGACTGCAGATTTAGGGTTTCCTAGGGTTTTTCCCTCTCTTCAAAATCCAGTGCTATCTTCATTTTTTTGCAACGATATTCTCTCTCGAGCTACAACTTGTCCTGCCCCAGTACAGAAACAGTACACTGCAGATTTTTTAGAATAGCTGGTATTATTTCCTTCTTGAGTCTATAAGTTAATTCAGTGAAGAAGACAACAAAGCATGAATTAACCACCCAGCCATCTATAATCAATTCGCTGCACCTTTTGTTTTGTCTTTATTTTAATTTTTCATTTGTCTTAACTCCCCTTTTTTTCAGCGGCCTATCAATACAGTTGGAGGTGTAATTTGTTTTCTTTCCCACTGTGATCTCCTCCACTGCCACGACTTTTCCATTTCAACGAGTCCCTCAATGTCAACCCAATTTCCACAATTTCCTCATCTTCAGTGCTTTTCGTTCATGACACCAATTTCCTTTATGGCAATGGGTCATACACCAATGGAGATCCACATCTTTCAACATTGATTTCAGTTGAAATTTTTGATGGTTGGAGAAATGAGAATGATTGCTCAACCTCCCGCCAGATATTTCGAGAAATGGCACATTTAAAAACATGAATTTGGTGTCTATTAATGGGTGAGGTTGATTGGATATAGTGGAACCAAATGTGACCTCTTGTGGCTTTTGTGGGTTCATCTGAACGCCCTGGAGATTGTTCAGATGAGGAAATCAACCACAAACAATGTAATCTAGATTAGGGAACAAAAAAAACTAAACATAATTGTAGGTGGAATTTTTTTTTGGTTGTGCAGGATAGCCAGTAAAACAGTGATGCTCCTGCATCAAGCAAGGTATTCACTATTCTCTCCCAGCATCAAGGTATTATCTCCCAAAAGCAAGGTCAAAACCAGCAATAGCGCTCAAGCCTCAAGGTATTCTCTCCCAGTAGCAAGGTCACAACTCGCGACCAGCAATAGTGCTCAAGAACCGAGGTATTCTCTCCCAGCAGCAACAGTAGTGCCAAGCAATCATGTCATGTCCCCCTCGGAATACCTAAGTCCCAGGAGCACAGGGAGCATGTCCCCTACCCTCGGGGATACATCCCCATGTAACATTGTCAATAAATCAGAACAGAAAAGAAAAATGCTGACTCCCAGGACGAGGCAGCACTTTCCAACACCCTTCAGGAAAAGGAATCAGACAATAGCAAAAGGCCACATCGGACAAGGCAAAGAAGTCAGAGGACAGTTTTGGATTCCACGAAATCCTCTAGAGTGAAAGGAGGAGAAGAAAACAGGAAACATGGATATCCAACAAGAAAATATGAGAATTCATCCATACAAGTGCATCAAATTCTAATGTGCCAGGCGCACCCCTCAATTGCAGCTAAACTTGTAACATTTTTTGTCATTTTTAGCTTATATTTATAGTATTGTTTGTAACAAATGAGGAAAGAGGTAAAAGACACCAGAATAAAGTGCTCTAACCTGCCCATTGACCCATGCACATTCGCAAGATTCTGCATGGTTTCAATCGTGTCTATATGCTGCGGTCCCAAGGCAGTTTCCATTATTTCTTTGGCCATTGCAAACATCTGTGCTGCTGCCTGAGGCCTCTCGAGTTCCTCGTAAGCTGCCCCCAAGTTGTTGTAAATGTATGCAATTCCAAAATGATTAGGCCCAAAGCTCTCTTTTAACCTTTCCACAGCACTCTCCAAGTAAGGAATAGCTTCTCGCACACTGCCAGTCAGCATAAGCAACCACCCAAGCCGTCCTGCAGTGCTCGCTTCTGCATGTTGGTCTTGAGGAGACTTTTCATAAATACCAAGGGCCGTTTTATAGAGCGAAATTGCAGTTGCAAACTCATTCATTGTCTCATACAACATAGCAAGCTCTGTATAGGCTTCGGCCACCTTTGCCGGGCTAGTCGTTTCATACCTTTTGAATAGGTTGGTGGCCAGTTCGCAGCATTTCTTCGAGTCAACATACTTTTTCAGATTACAGAGAGCCTTCGACATGTAAAGAAGCACCATAGCTCGCAGCTCACTCTCCTTTTCAGTGTGCTGAACGATTCCACGCAGGATAGTGATTGCATCATTATAATTTCCAAGCGAAATTTGCACATTAGCCGTATCCAACTCTGCGTAAACAAGCTCCGAATCCATACCCCAATTCTTCAGAACCTTCTTGGCAGCTGAATTCTCCTCTAATGCCTTCTTATGGTCCCCTAATCCGCTGTATATCACAGCAAGAAGCCTCCTGTCGGCTGCCACCTCTACTGAATTCTGCCCCAAATGAATTCTATGAATCTCCAATGCCTTCAAACACAGGGGCAATGCCTCCTTGAAATTCAATACTGCAACATAAGCCTCGGCAACCTGCCTACATGAAACAGCCAATTGAGGGTGATCAGGCTCAAGCACCTCCTCCTTCAAAGCCAAACTCCGGGTATAATTAATCAAAGCTTCCTCTCGCCTCCCCAGGGCTGTTTTTGCATCCCCCAACAGAAGTTGCACAGCAAATGCAATGGGCTTCGTCTGAAACTGGGTACCCTCTTTGTCTAATTTCTCTAATAACTTGTTTGCCCTATTCAAATAACCCAAACTCTCATCAAACTTCTTCAAAGTATAATGCACAGTACCCATGAGATGAAGAGCCATGGCTATCATAACAGAGTCCTTGGCATCCGTTTCAAATATTCTAAGCGCCCTTTTGGCATAAGCAAGAACAGTTTCAGGGCTCATACCTGCGGATTCGAACTCTTGGCCCATTCTGAGACAAGCCAAGCCAAGCCTCTTGTCATCGTCATCCAACACGGACTCCATTGCTTTGAATGCTCTCTTGAGCTCATCAATTGTGGATGCTCTTTCAAAGGCGTTCTCTATGTCATCCTCTATCTTTGATTTACTCTGCTTACCTGCCACAGCCCCTAGATGTCTGTAACAACCCATTGACATATTAGGGTTTTCAGAGTTTAGGGAACTTGGAATTTTGCTCGTGACCATATATGGTTTTCTACATGGATTTAATGCAGAAAGCGAACGAAGCCCACTGCTGCTTTGTTTTGCTAGTGGTTTTTCATTGAGTTTTTCTTTAGTTTCCCCGTGCCTTCTCTCGTATTCCTGCAAATCCAAGGTTCTGACGCTGCTTGAAACTCCGGTATTTGTATGCCTACGACAACTCGCTGCCCCTTGCAACGCAGGGCGCCGAAATCCTCTCATGGACGTATGCATTTGACTCCAAGACAACGCCACTGGTTGCTCATAAAAGAATGAAGGAGAGAAATGCAGTGCTTAAACCCCAGGTAAAACCTCAATTTGACAGAGATTCAAGGGTCATGTTTGGGATCAAAGCGTAATTGGAATATTGCGATATTGTATAGAGTATGGTATGTTAGAGACTTGCTATGGTAGTAAAAGCGTCTCACGGTGGTTGTTTTTGTGACACTTTTTTTTTTCGGCATAAGGATGGGATTGTGTGTTATTGGAATTTATGCGGGTGAGGTATACCATTGATTATGGTGTATTGGAATTTATATGAATTTATACGGGTGAGGTATACCATTTTGTTTTTATAAGGATTATGGTGTATTGGAATTTATATGGTGAGGTATATTATATTTTTTTTTTACATAAGGATGATGGTGTGTTGGAACTTATACGGTGAGGATGTATTGAAACTTATACAGTGAATCATACCATACTTCACAATCAATATGACTAGCACAAAAAAAGATAGGAAATTTTAAGGTTGTACAAACCCCCTAATAACAGGCATAGATTTATTTTAACCCCATATCTATTAAGCAACAAGAGGATTTTGTCATTATGGGGTTTTCTCTTGCATGTACCAAGAAGTCCTAAACCTAAAGTGTAAGTTTGCATGGTCTATTTTGTATGGAGAACCTTAATTTGTCCCAAAACTTTGGAAATATCGTCTATTTTTATTGATTCATGTGATAGGTGTGGTATTTCACTTGAAAGACGTGTGCATAGCGCTAGCAATGGGTCAATACTCACATGCATGTCTTTGACAAGGTCAAACTTGATTGTTGCACCCTCTTGAGTTTATGTAGTCAATCTTGATCATTTTGGGTGCACCCAAAGCATGAATCATCTTGGGATTATTCTAAAAAGTAAACATATTCTTTGTGTGAAAACTCTAGCAAAGATCTAGAAAGTTATAAAAAACCTCCTTCATGTGGGATTGTGATATTTTGGTCATGAACATATCGAACCTATGATAGTGTGATTATTTTCTTGACATTGAAAGGATTTCCCAATTTGCATCCTTCATTCTATTAACCCAATTTGCTTGTGGAGGGTTGAAGAGACTAGGATTGGTAAAGAAATTGAAGACCATTGGACATGAGAGAGCCTTGAAGAGGAATGAACCTCGAGGAGAATGGACATGGAGCTATCCACCACTCAAAGGTATGGATTTTGTTGATGTGCTTCTTTCTTCTAGTGAATAGGATCTCATTTCTTCCCCCTACCCAGTTACTTAAATTACTTTAACGTTGTTACTTGGATGCTTTGTTTTCCTTCATTAAACTAATTAAGTGGATTTAGAAGGATTTTTACCTAGCTTTGTAAGTGAGATCTAGGGTTTGGTCACTATAGAATAGGAAAGGTGCTTTAGCTTGTCTTGTGTACAAGATTTGTGAAACGGCGACTCCTTCTTCTTGCTCATCTACTCGAGGATTTGAAGATCCATCGAGGAGCACAAGCTACAAGTTCCTCTCTTTCCCTCTACAAAACCCCTCATTGTTTTCTTTCTTGTGCAATTTAGTAGAGTAAAACTTGATTTGTCTATCACTAGTCTTTCAATCAGCTAGTGGGGATAAAGTAGTGCACTATGTACAGAAAAACCTAAAACTAGCTCCTCCATTTGGGCTTCTCCCCCCTCGTACATAAATTCCTAGCAACATTATACGAAGACCCAACATATCTAATGGTAGTGATTCATCTAAAGGAAACTCTTATAAAGGAAATGATTGAGGATGAGGACCCACTCCTCCACTTGGATGGAGCAAAATTTGGTCTTTTATGGATAGACATAACCTTGCAAAGTTGTCATTGTTAACTAATTATACTATTAAATAGTATGCAACTTGGCAACCCATGCCTATAAAGTTTCCCTCAGAGATTCCTAACTTCGAGGGAAACCCTAGTAAAAATCTTTCGAATCATATTAGGACCTTTCACATGTGGTGCTCTTCATGTAGTATCACAGATGATAGTAGTAGACTTAGGCTTTTCTAGCGTACTCTCATGAGCATAGCAGCCATATGGTACATTGACCTTGAAAGTGATTCTTACTCTACCTATGTAGATCCAGTTTTGGAATATTTGAATAACTTACAATTCTCATGAGATAAGAGAGTGGGATTGGGATCCTTATTAATTTTGAGCAGTGAACTTCTTCTAACGTCATTAATCACATCCATAAGTAGCGATGTACAAAGGTCCTACATAAGATCCCTTTGTTTGATGAGATTTGGTTAGATGTTTGTTAAGTCCTTTCTAGAATCTCTAAAGATATTGTTGTATGATGACCTGAGACTAAGGAAGAAGCTAGTCTTAGAGCTCAAGGATTGAATGCAATATATTCTCAGTGTGCTTACCTAACCATTGTCCTTCTACACGCCTTTGGTGTAGGTGGAGCTTCTCCACCTATTTTAATTCAAACACATGTAGTGGATGATCTTATTGGATCTACCAATTATGCATCTAAGTAACATGGGCATGTTCCTCTTCCTAGAGGTCCTAGACCTTATGGATGGACAAGTGTCTCCTTAAGAATACCTAGTGGGTATATTCCAATTCTTACTAGGTATATTCCAATTCTTACTAGGGAGCATTTCCTAATCCCTTGGCCTTATTCCAATGTTAACTTGGTGCCCTTTTCGCTTTCCCAACTCGGTTGTATTTTGGCTCAACAAGCACATTATAACCAGACTCCTAATAAAAGAAAGAAGAAAAAAAAATAGGAAAAAGAATAAGAACCAATAGGAAGGGGGCAATGAGACTAATGATGGGGATAACAATAATGCCAATCAAGTTCAAATGCAACAACAATGATGTAAACACAAATATCCTTGTCTAGTTTGTGGGGCTAATCATTATGCTCACGAGTGTCTTGATCTTGAAGAAGTCAAACAGTTGAGAGGTTGGATACATATTCAAACTACCACACAATAATCTGCAGTGTTGCAACAACCCTTGCCTTGACATAATCGTGTTGCTAATCAAAGCAAAGCATCTAATGATTTGACCTCTACGTATCCCTTCCAACAGAGTGACCCTTCCCATCGTAACATTTCAATGATTATTGATATGATGAAACTCCAAATTTGTAATCACACCTATGAGACATCTAACCATGAGTCTTCCAAAGGAAAGGAAATAATGCCTCCCTCTAATGGTCCTTTGCAAATTGAACTTCCTTTGGTGAAGCCTCCTTTGATTTTGCCCAAAGCTCATTTGTGAAGATTGGTCCATAATTCCTACAATAGGATTGCTCAACATTATGATGTTGTTGCAGATTTGGCACAATCCCCTTATGTTATGTCTACATTAGAGGCACTACAAACTTGTCCTTCACAACTTAAAGCCTTGTTTAATGCTACTATAACTATTGATCCTACATACTCTAATTTGATGGCATTTGATTTAGATAATGTAGAACCAAGTCTTCTTTTTACGGTTTCTCAAGTTGCAGTAATTGTTAGGAATTTTGACATTCATTGGTGTATAGTGGATGATAGAACTTCATCATGTGTCATGTCATCCTTGGTCTTGATGGGTTTTCCTAGTCTTTCCCCATCTAAAATCATGTTGAGATCTTTTGATGGGAACCCTTCCCAACATCCAGGGGTCTTGACTAATTTACCTATTACCTTGAATAATAAAACTATTTTGATTGATGTTGAAGTTGTGGATGCTCCTTTAGACTACAACATACTACTTGAGAGGAACAATATGTTAGTCGTGAAGGAAATTGGGTCATCTATATTTCTTACCATGCAATTTATTGGTGTAGGAAAGAGGTCATCATTGACTAGCTTCCATGTAGTCTTGCTCCTATGCAAAATCTAGATAAGTTTTGTCCTTAAAGAATCTAGATATGGATAATCTTGTATTCTTATGATCTATGTGTTGGCTCTTGTCTTTATAAGGACTCATCATTGTTGGGGGCATTTTTGGTGCTCCTATGCAAGTATCTTAAGGGTTTTCATCCCCCTTTCTGAAGTCTCTACTTATGATGAAAAAAAATAGTTTATATGTAGGCCATGTGACTAGATATTTAGCATCTTGTTCAATGACATTTTTGGATTTTCCAAATTCTTTGGACTTAGTATTCCCCAATCACGATAAGTTCTTTAAGGCCTTGACAACATTTGGATTGGAAGGACATGTCGTTGAATAGTTAGACTATGTCCCCCTTGGCAATGAGAACAATATTCATTCCTCTTTACCTGCTTTGGAAGAATATCCCTTGGCCCAATTTGCTACAATGAACACCATCGATTTTGCCATTAAGTGAGATGTTGTTGAACGATTTGAGGTTGAAAGTGTTTTCATGGATTTAATAGCTTGTAGAGAATCTAATAAGACTTTCCAACTATTGTTTTGTGAGTGTGGGACCTTGCATTGGATATCATGGTAGTTTGGATCACCCTCTTAGTTATGATCAGCTCGATAAGGCATATTCTTGAACTAACACATAAGTTTAGATCTTCCCTGTCAATTCGGTTTAGCTTGGTTGGTTGGGAGGAATGATTGTTATCCTCCCCACCCTGGTTCAATTTCCACAAGTGACATGTTGAGCTCATAATGATTATATTGTTGTAATGTCTTCAAGCATTGTTGTTGACTGGCCTTGTGCATGTGAAATTTCTAAAACCCAACAAGATGAACTGAAAACTTCAACAATCTTTACTACCCAAAAATCTATTTAGCATATTTAAATTTCTGAAATTGTTATTCAGCAGTTACAGCTAGGTTTTCTTCACAAAAAATAAATAACACAATAGAAATAAATCTGATCTATTTTGAGAAGATAACAATAATCACGTCACATGAGAGACGCCGAAATTTTTGGGTAAAATAACCCTGGGAAAAACCCAATATGGGAAAACACGTTCTTTAGTTTGTGGATTTCATTATTATGCAGCAGAAAGAATATAGAGATCTCTTACAAGTGATTCAATCCAATCCAATGCCTGAGTAAAACCCAACAATCCACTTCCATAACAATTGTACGATCCTATACCAAACCAACGAACCAAAATGAGTGAGAAATAACCCCTATGTAAGCCTTTGCATCAAATGTACGGTTGCCTCCATCACTTCTGCGTCACCCTATATGGCAGCTCCTTCAGATATGAGTATTGGCCTCCACAAAAAGATAAGGAAGCTAGACAAGCCTCCTATAAATTTATCCTCTGTCCTCTCTGGAAAATTTCTCCAACAAACCCTCAAGCAAACTCCTTCTCCAAGCTGAAGTTTTCCCTCTCTCAATGAATAATACACCCCAACCACCAAGTTGATTTCTTTTATCTCAACGAGCAAGTGAAAACCCTATCTCCAAAGAGATCAAGGGTTGAGATCAATCCTCATCCTCTCAATGAGATGGATGGCCAAGATTAAAATACCATCACTTAAATTATTTTCACTTTTATCTTTAGAAAAAGTGCTCAATATGTCAACATTAAAATATAACACATTTAAGTGACTTTTTCCTAAGTAAACTTTAGGAAAGAGATTAACACACCAACTTGGCTAAGTTTCATTGTCCTCTTCCATGCTAGGACGCCACACATGGAAGAAGACCTTCCTAGTTACTCTTCTCAACACTCCCTCTTAACAAGGAAGGGATTCTTCACCAACCCCATCTTATCTTTGAACTTCTCAAACTTATGTCTGCCCAGTGCCTTAGTAAATATGTTTGCCATCTGATCATCTGTCTGAATGTACTAAAGTCTCACGGTGCCCTTCTGCACACAATCTCGTAGGAAGTGATAGCGGATGTCTATATGCTTGCTATGATCATGAAACACATGATTCCCAGAGAGTCTGATGCCACTCTGATTATCACAATGTATCATTGTAGCCTCCAACTCCATTCCAAACAGTCCAAAGAGCAACCTCCTTAACCACAATGCCTCACATGTTGTCAAACTAGTTGTCATGTACTCTGCCTTAGCAGATCTTAATTCCATTGATCTCTGCTTCTTGTTGAACCAGGAAATAATGCTCAATCCAATGTTGAAGAACCAACTTGAAGTGCTCTTCCTATCCTCTGTACATCCTGCCCAATCATAATTTATAAAACCTACCAATCTCACTCCACCACTGTGCTCATACAACAACCCGTAATCCACTATACCTCTCAAGTACCGAAGCAAGTACTTCGCAACTATCCAATGCACTCTCCAAGTGTCCACCATGAACCGACTCAAGGAGTTAACTACGAAGATGATATATCGCCTAGTGTTGACCAGATACATGAGTGACCCAATCAACTGACGATAGATAGTGGGGTCAATTGTCTCTGAACTAGACACATCAATCTTCCTCCAATTCGTCACTAGAGGCGTGTACATGGGCCTGCAATCTGTCATCCTAAACCTACACAAGATCTCCACAGTATACTTCCCTTGTCCCAAGAAGAAGCGCCCATCCTACTGCCAAAACTCCAGACCAAGGAAGTAATGCATCAACCCAAGGTCTTTCATCTCAAACTATGTTGTAAGGTTTTCCTTGCACTCTGCATCCAGTTGCCCATCTCTAGTAAGAAAGAGATCATCAACATATAGTACCAGTATGAGAGGCGCCTCATCTGTTACAAAATACAGGTTCGGATCAACCTCACTCCATTGGAAACCCATCTCTCTCAAGTAGTTGTTTATCTTCGAGAACCATGCCCGAGGTGGCTTCTTGAGCCCATACAAGGCTCGTCTCAACCTGCAAACATGTGGCTCTTTGTCACATGTTATCCTCATTTTGTGGATAACTAAGGAGATTATGTCTCAAGGCCCTTAGGTTGCAGATATGGAGTGTCGAGAGACTACATGACCAGTAGTTTCCATTTTCACAGTTGGAGACCCTTCTCACCACCGCAGAGGTCAATGATTTTCATATGGTATCCACCACATTAGCTCACTTCTAGAAGGCAGTGGGCCTTGCTCCATGAGGTACAAGTTAGTATTATGGTGAGCATCATTTCAATATTTAAGGCATTTAAGTATGTTGTATCTTAGATTTCTCTAGATTTCATTATGTATGCTTGGACATTATGCCTTTTTCCCTGCTTCACCTTGGNTATGTTTATTATATTTTATGTTTTACATTATGTTTTGTTTTTTATTATTTGTTTTTTAAATTATTACATGTTTTTAATTTAACTTTTTAATTTTTTATGATTTGTTTTTTATATTTTTAATATAGGTTTTGTGTTGTTTTATTAATGTTTTATTTAATCCAAAAACTAACTTAGTTACTAACCTAGTTACTAACTTAATTAATAATTAATTAATTATTAAATAGTTATTTATTTATTAGTTTAACCTATTCTAATTATACTAACTCTATTGCTATTTTTGTTTATCCTAAGTCTGTTTGCTTATGGACAGGTGAAGGTGGCGGGATAATGGAGGCTGACAAAAGACAAGGGGGAGAGGGCGCAGTGTGTATGAAGGATGCAGCAGGGTGATGGGGAATTGAGCGACAAGAATGGAGGGAGGAAGTAGAATCACCTGAGCCAGGACTTCGTCATCACGAGAGAAACGCCAAATCAATAGTCGAAGAATCGAGTTGCCTATAATTATAGGACCCCAACATAACCATAAACAGAAAGATACAGTAATACACAATTTCTATTAATGAGCGAAATGTACAAGACTATAGAAATACAGAGTGAAAGACTCGCTAGAATGGTGGCAGCTCATCTCTGAGAAGAGATGTGACGGCTACTCACATTCGCAAGAAGATGATTACAATGAGGCTCTAAAGGAATTTTTAACATAAAGAAAATCCAAAACCCTAACTCTGGAAGATGAAAAGCCAACAGTTTTGTGGACCCCGTTTTGGGTAGTTTGGTGTATCAACTTCTCGGGTGCGTAACTTTGGCATACGATCTTCATTTGGGGCGCACGATATCTCGTTGGAAAGGTATCGTAGAGGAGATTCATTTTGGGCGCTCAATCGAAGCCTTTGGTTTTATTTGCGATGCTCGATCCCGAAAAACCTTCATTTAGGCCCCAGAAGTTTAGGAACCAAAAATCTACTAAAAATAGTAAGTTATCAAAAGATTGTTTTGAGCAAGTTGGAATAGGTGGGTGGCCACCGATATCCACCTGGATCATGCGCGCACCTGAGTAGTGTGCGGTGAATGGTTATCAAAAAAAGTGTGCGCACATTTAATAGTGTTGTGCATACTTAAGTAAGTATGTGGGATTGCACATCAATGGAAGGGTGCACACATTTCACAATTTTGCGTGCACTTGGGTAAGTGCACGAGAGCTACCTGGAAGTGTGCATCAAGATGAGTTATATATGTGTGCATGTATATATATTAAGGTAGTAGAGCTTGTGTGATAATGAGGTTGGTGAGTTGGGATGCAAATAGGCCAGTGCACCTATCCATGTATTGTACTCAAGTTATTAATATTATCACATCGCTGGGCACAAACAAATCAGATAAAAAGAAACGGGGGCCTAAATTCACTGAAAAGGGGAAAAGGGTGGGGACTTAAGTTTTAGGGAATATTTTATTAATATTTCCGAAAAAGTGTATGTTATGGCTAACTATTTTATCCTAAGTTCCCTAGGGAAGGGAACGGGTCACCAAGTGGCTTAAGCTACTTTTCAAGGTGACAAGTGTCAAGTTTAAAGAATACAATATATATTGTTGGCCTCAGTGTTTTTCGGGAGATAACTCATTCTTTGGAGGAGGTTAGTCATTTTCTTATAGGTGGAAAGGGGTCAGACCATCTGAAAAATCCAACTATTACCTTATCTGCAGAGAGAAGCTTGTAGGAGATTTATGTTTTGTAACCAGAGTTATGTTATAGAAGAGGAAGGTTGTTAGGCCAGTGAGTAGTCTCTCTAGATGTCAGATTTGTTATTTATGAGGTGGGTTGTTAGGCCCGTGAGCATACTCTCCAGGTGAAAGTTTTGTTGGGAATTATTCCCCGACGCGTTGAGAATTGGTTGCAAGGCTTGGAGACTTCATGTTCGGCGTGTTGCTAGAACCCTGGAAGGGAAGTGGGGCAGTCGAGGGATTGTTAATCAGAGAAGGGACACACTTCCTTGGGTGTAACAGGTGCATGGGGGATGAGAGACTGTAGATTAGTTGCAACTGTAGTGCGTTGGACTAAGCAATTATGTTGGGTGTATCAGACCTTAGCTTGACATTAAGAACCATTTTTCCCTGGTGGAGTTAAACCCCAGCTCGGGGGTGACCTATTGCTGAAATCTTATGAGCAACAGAGTCCATGGTTGGGAGGAACGTCTGAGTTCTGCACCCGGTTGGTGACTTTCATAAAAGATAAGTGTTCTTTATGTGCTTATCTAATTTACTGTGTGCTTATTTATCTATGTTTGATATGGGTTAATTCTTGTATATTGTCGCATATAAGGAATTGTTTTTATTATGTTTAATGTTGCTCGCACATGTAAGTGTGGTGTTCATAGTCATTGTTGTAGTGGTGCACAAGTATGACGAATTTTGATAGTTTTGTTTGTTGAGTTAACCTTATGATATTGGTCATGAGTCTTCGAGGCAAGGTTTGAATCGTCATGTGCACAGAAAAGTAGCCTAAGTGTACAAGAGGTTGGAATTTGTTTGTGCGTGCAGGGAAATAGACCTCGCACACAAGGAAAATCAGAATTGGTGTGTGACGCCAGGATGGTTGTGTGCACAGTAGTGTGATCAATATACTTGTGTGCAGTAGTTTTGAATTACTTCCATTGTGTTTTAAATTATTTTATAAAGAAGAAAGCTAGTGTGGCACGACTCAACTTGAGGTTGAGTTTGTTACTTCAAGCGATACTACACATACGAGTGTTTTAGAGTAGAATCTACGCAGTGGATTTTTGGAGTAGCATTATTCTGTAGTAAGTTGGGAAATGTTACTGTATGGTATCATAAGCAGTTTGGTAATGTAAATGTTATAGAATGACATAAGTTGAGGTTGTGTGATGTGGCTCGTCCTGGGTGGTTGGGGACTGTTATCCTGATTTTCCGGATAACTAAGGAGATTATGTCTCGAAGCCCTCAGGGTGCAGATATGGAGTACCGAGAGACTACATGACAAACAATGTCCTTTTGAATAGATGGAGACCCTTCTCACCACCACAGAGGTCGCAGATTTTCAGATGGCATCGACCACATCAACTGGCTTTTGGAAGGCAGTGGGTCTTGCTCCATGATGTATGGGTCAGTATTATGGTGAGCATTGTTTCAATATTTAAGGCATTTGAGTATGTTGTATCTTAGATTTCTCTAGATTTCATGATATGTGCTTGGACATTATGCATTTTGCCTTGCTTCACCTTGGTGGTTGACATTGTTCCCTAGTAAGTGGTCTTCCTTGGGGATGGGTTTGCTACTGGGAACTCCCTTGAAGAGCCATCATATCGTTCCCAACCATACTTACTACTTTCCATCATTTTTTCTTCCCATTTCCTTATCTCTTGGGATTTTGGGGTGTATTGACCCAAGAAGGGGTTGTCCCTCATTCTATGGGAAGAAGGGGTTGAAGGCCCAAAGGGATTGATGTTGGGTAAAAGATAAAATCCTATGTATGAACCTTCTAGATGCTTCGCCCAAGGATCATCCAAGAAAGCAATGAAACACTTATCTTTGAGTAAAGGGGACCCACAATATAATAAAGAATGCTTAAAAGGTTAGTTGGAGGATAGGAGGTCTCATCACGAGCCGACCTATCACGTCCATGAATATCTAGTGGTATGAAATTGCCATCATCTGGTCACCAAACCACAATAATGGCTCTCAATTGCATGGATGAGAGAAAGAGGGTCTCATCACGAGCCAACCTTCTCATTTCCACTAGGTGTTTGTAGGTGACATTGCCATTATCTGGTCACCACGCCAGGGCAGTGACCTTCAACCTCTTCTTTTTTTTTTAAGTAAAAAAGGCAGTACCTGTTATATTGCTATGGTCAAAATACAAAAGTCAAGACTATGAGTGATGCCAGTTGTCCCGCCTAAGCAGGAAACCGGGACAGCTGGGCATCCATGTCCATGTGTCACTACATGTGTCACACTGTATGCATAGGTGGAAAAATTTACAGAGTTAACAGTGCTATGTCCCGCCCGAAGGAAACCGGGAGTGATAATCACAGCCTGAAAGATGGTTATTCTAACTAGAACTATGACAACATAATAGCTAGCTAACATAAGGGAGGTAGTATAACCATAGCTCAAAAACCAGAGTAGAGTTTTAAACATGATGGAACCTTTGAGCCGCGCAGCTTGCCCTAGACCTCGGAGTGCCTCCATCTCGCAGGGAACGTGTAGGTGTGTGCACAGGTCGGGCATTGCTTTTTGGACGATGCTCGAGAGTGTGCAGCGAAGAACATGTCGAGCCTCTGATCTATTTGTGCCAGGCGGAAGATTTGATCGTCCATTTTGCTTCTGATGTCGAAAACGAGGTTGAGGTAATCCCAATCTACAGCAGGTGGATGCTCCAGGCGGTGGCTGGCCATGCTATCCTTGCGGGTGTCCTCATCCTCCTCCTTTGTCCTGTGTCGTTGGCGCTCTTGCCCTGTGTCCTTCGTCTCCTCGGGGGCCTCGGGAGGGATCTCCTCTATCATGTAGCAGGGGGTGTAAGGTCTCTCAGCAGTGACTGTAGAGGGGTCGGGCCCCTCGCTGGCGGGTTGATGGAGGCCATGGGAGCCAAAGCTTGTGCTTGGGTTCCAGTTCTCCGGAGGCATGAACAGAGTGTGCCCGGGGGGGCTTGGCGGGCCGCTTGCTGGTATAACTTCTTCCACAAACACCCTTGGAGGCGTCCGCAGTTTGATCTTCCTTCGTTGAGCAACAATTGCCATGGCTCTCTCAAATTTTGCCTTTTGTTTGCGCCTGGACTCCGCAGCATACCAGGTCGCCCCTCGTCGCGGTCTCCCTCGAATTCGAGGCATGACGGGTACCCTGCGTGGAGTCTTGATACTGCTTGTGTCTGTCAAGTTGCTGTGGAGGGGAGGCGGAGTTGCTAAGTGCAGCCTCTGCACCCAAGAAACCGGGATGAGGCCTTCGCAGCACTGGTTTGTCTGTGAAAATTAAGCTCCCTGGAGCAAAATGCTGCTTACAATTGTTACCCGAACGACGAACTCCACTA